>JAOTQR010100893.1:0-70131 GCA_025774065.1 Solanum ossicruentum | reverse complement strand
AAGCACTTTCAAGAATTGACACTAATTTGACCAAACCATATCATGATTCATTTACATAGCATTAGTACATGTAAAATATGGGGTGTTACATTAATTTACTTCTCATTTTTGGAGATCCTTCCAAAAGGGTCTTGGTACCAAGGTCAAGCTTAGCATGGCTTTTCTTTCTCAAACAGATGGTTAAGCTGAAAGGAGCATTCAAACTCTTACGGATATGCTTAATGTCATGACCCGGGCCTAGGGTCTCTACACGTGACATGGTGAATGGGAACCTGAAGGGGCCCCAAACAAGCCTCTTAGCATATCATTCACACATCATTGGTCGTAGAAGTAAAGTAAACCATGTCAAGAATACAATTAAAGATAAAGACTAGGAGAAGAGTTTAGTAGAAAAAATCATAAAGTATTAAAGCTCAACGTATTTACATCACTTGCCTTACAACTCCTCTAACATAGATTGGGCGGGGGCCAAGATAAGTATTTCGGGCTCACCTTTTTAGTAACAAGTGTTTATCATAATGCAATAACATAAGCAAGAGAGATAAAGGCTAATGTCCTCGAACTTGAGAACTCACCACAAGCTATCTTCAAGATATCAAAACTAGCCATGAGTTGGATGACCGTGAGGAGCTCCAGTTCCTTCATGGTAACATCATGTAGGCATAGAGTATGCATTGGCATGTTTAAAAGTACTAAGTATGTAGGATGCAATGCAACAAGATATAGGCAACATAATTGAAATGCATAATCGTAAGCAAGAGATAGTATATTAGCAACATGACATGCATGAATGATGCTTGAAGTAAAACATGCATATATAGAACATATTATATGTGTAGGAAGAGACCATCATCATAAACCAAGCAACTTAGTACTTGGAATCCAAGGTAGACCACCCCTTGGATGTGTCGGAGATATCAACCCCTCAATATGGTTAATGGGTTTACCACCTCCCATCAAGGTGTTTGACGTATCAACCCCTCAACTTGGTTAATAGGCTTACCACCTCCCATCAAGGTGTTTGAGGTATCAACCCCTCAACTTGGTTATGGTAAACTTGCAATAATAAAGATACTTTTCATGAAATAAACACCCATATATACACTCCTTTCATCATCATAAAGTTACTTAGTTCATGGGTCATGTAATACATCATTAATAGCTCAATATTTCAAACCGGACATTTTATCAAATACTTGGTGGGTGTGTAATACTAGTTTAAAATTATATAATCCAAGAGTGAAATCATGAGAGAAAAATCAATTTAAAACCACCCACCAACACTAGGTAAGACCCTCATGCAAGATACATTAAAGCCCCTCCTCAAGACTCATATTAGATCTTAAATTCATAGCTCAAAACATGCTTAAACAATCAACATATCATAAATCCCAACATAGTTTATAGTCAACTTTCATAATAAGATATGCCCATAGATAATCTACCTTGAAAACATGAAATTTATATAAAAAGGGAGGTTGGTAACCATGGTGAAAGGACCCAATGGTTGAAACCTACATACCTTAGACCTTGAGTATCTTGAAATTGAGTTGGGAAAGAGTGGAAGCATGGAATGGGGTCTTTAAACCCAAACTTGTTACTGAATTTCCTTGAATTTGTATAGGGGTATTGGTAGAGGCTTTTGAGAGATTTGAGAGTGTATTCAAGTTGAAAGTAATGAGTTTGATCCTCTGGAATATGGTTTAAGTCTTTTGGGGAGGTTAAGATAGCATTGGAAGTCTACAAAGGTCATTAGAATGGATTAAATTCATGAAAATGCCATTAGTGAATGGACAGAAAAATTGGCAAAGTGATGCCCCACTGAGGCCCACACGGGTCGTGTGGCATTCCATAGGTCATATGGCGTGCCCCTGAGGTGAGATTTTGTCAAAAATTGGAAGTTGGGATACTTTGGAAAAATCATATTTCGTCACTTTGACGGGAGCCTCCACCGGCCATGTGATGCTGCACGGTCCATGTAGTGGCTCGTGGAGTTAAACTTGGTGAAAAACATATTGCCAATACACCCTACGCCAAGGACCATGGCTCGTGAGACCTGTCACAGCCCATGTGGATGGCCGTGGAACAACACTTGGCCAAAAACTCCTCCCATACTCACTAAGCTTTACGTGCACACATCCCACGGCTAGCCACACGGCCCGTGCCACTAGCCATGTCACATGCCTTAGACCAAAGCTAGTCTTTTCCAGCTCAAGATAGCCTACACACCCCGTCCAAAGCCCCACTACCCGTAAATATGCCCGTTTGATTTCACTGCACAGGACGTTCTCACGAAAATGGTCATAACTCCTTCGTTCGACCTCGGAATGAGGTGAAACCAACTGCATTAGAAAGCTAACTCAAAAGGATTTCATTTGAAATATCGTGGGGCTTCTAGTTCCATGTTTACTAAAAGTTATGCTCATTTAAAGTTGACTCTTGGATAAACCAACACCTAAAACTCAACTCACAGGGAAGCCTTGAACTCGTTTAAGTACTAGAAGTCTCCCATGCCCCAATACACTTCCCACCTACACCAATGAGGCTTGAAACATGGATACATAAGAGCATAGAATTATAGGGTGTCAAAATATCTCCCCCTTAGGAATAATCGTTCTCAAATGTCATAGAAACATACACAAGGAAAGTAATCATGATGATTTTGGCCCAATATGGATGCAACAAATGCACTCAAACATCATCTTTTTAAAAAAATCTCAACATGAACATCAAATATCACCAAAAACTGTCAACATATGCATGAATGCATGCAAATGACTTAAGGTTCGAAACTTAAGACTTGAAGTCATATAGGGAGACTTAATTTAGTACCTTAGGCTTGAGTAGAGTGGAAGAGATATAGATATCGCCTTTGCATGTCCGCCTTGGCATCCCATGTAGCACTTTTGGCTTGTTGATTCCTCCAAATGACCTTAATGGAAGCTACATCCTTGTTCCTCTACCTCTTCACTTGTCCATCCAAGATTTCTACCAGGGCCTCTTCATAAGTCAATTTGTCTTCAACAACACCCATAACATCTAGAGGCACAATAGCACTAGGGTCACCCACACACTTCCTCAACATAGACATGTGGAAGACTAGGGATGTAACATATGCATGTCATTGGGCAACTCCAACTCTTAGGCCACCTTACAAATCATTCTCAACACTCTAATTGGGACCCAAAAGTCTAGGGATCAACTTACCCTTTTCGCCAAGGACCATACCCTTCATGGGTGAGACCTTCAAGTAGACTCAATAACCAACTTTGAATTCAAGATCCCTTCCCCTTACATTGGCATAGGTTTTTTGTCTACATTGGGGATTTTTCAATCTCTCCCTAATTATCCTCACTTTCTCAATGGTTTCCATAACCAAATCTGGACCTAACAAGGCCATCTCCCCCACTACAAACCATCCAACCGGTGATCTACAATGCCTTCCATAAAGAGCCTCAAATGGAGCCATACTAATGTTTGAATGATAACTATTATTATAAGCAAACTCAATCAATGGAAGATGGTCATCCCAACTACCCTTAAACTCCAATACATAAGCTTAAATTATATATCCTCAAGAGTTTGAATAGTTCTTTCATCTTGGCCATCCGTTTGAGGGTGAAAGGCAGTACTAAGCTTAACCTTGGTACCAAGAACTCTTTGGAAAGACCTCCAAAAGTGTGAAGTGAATTGAGCACCACGATTAGATATGATAGACAAAGGTACCCCATGCAATCTCACCAACTCATGGATGTACAATCCAGCATAGTCTTCGATACCATATGTAGTCTTAACCGATAAGAACTGAGCCGACTTTGTCATCCTATCAACCATAACCCAAATAGGATCAAAACCCTTTATAGTCTTGGGTAACCCAACCATAATATCCATGTTAATTTTCTCCTATTTCCAAGTAGGAATCTCTATGTCTTGAGCTAGGCCATGGTCACGCCCAAAGTCCCGTTAAGGCAGACTGGCACCCGTTGCCAAAAAGGCTGGGGAGAACTAACCTATATCCATGTGCTTTCTGTATATATTATAAAGGATTTTCTACATTCGACATGCTTTCAAGAAAGTAAATAGTAATAATAATCCAAAAGAAAATGCATATGACTAGGCCATTGGGGCCACGTCGTCTAAAGTACAAGACATGACCACACTTTAATTTACATAGTCTACAAAGCCTCTAGATAAGGAAACATGTCTAATAATGGTCGGGACAGGCCCCGCCTCTACTAACTAAATAATACAAAAATTAGCCTCTAAACACACACACAAAAAGCCCCGAAGTAACCTAGAGCTCGATAACAGCAGCTGGATATCCTATTCTCCAACTAGGGAGATCTACTAATGCATGTACCTGCAGCATGAAATGCATGTCCCTCGTAAGGGACGTCAGTATGAGATAATATACTAAATATGTAAGGAAGGATATACTTTATATAAAGTAACAAATAATATGAAATTATACACTGGTGTAAGGTTAAGAGACAACCATTAGTTATACTATGGAATCATGTACTTTATATTCTTTTTATTACTTTTCCTTTACTGTATAATCTATGCACAACATGTAATATAAATAACCAGGTGATCAGTGGTAAATCTGTATCGAGATCGACCCCTGCTAGGCTTTTCCTTTCACTCTAGGGCTACCCCCCTTAATGGGGTCGACCCTGGCTAGGTGATTCTTCCACCCCTCGTGTTACCACCCATCAATAAGCAATATACTTTACTTTATCTTTCAATTACCTTTGAGATGATTCTTTTGGTGATCATAATATTGGAGTTGTAGGACTAAAGATGTAGCATGTGATATGTAAATAATCAGACAAAACAATACGACAATAAAAATAGTATGTTACACAAATAATGAAATGCGTATGAGATGAAACAACTCATGAACTTTATTTAGCAGCAATAACTCATGTAACTTAGTATCCACGTATGTGTACAGATTTGAAGGTGACTATGTATGAGAGCGTATGAACATGTGAAAGAGTGGATGCATGGTTAATATTTGTGTCAGAGTTGGTAAGTTCCTTTATGTGCCAAGGAAGAATCTATATTTCATGCCAAGTAATATGAAATCGAGTAGCTTTACATACCTCATTGTATGACCTATTACCCCGAAGTGACATCTTTTTCCTCCAATACTTATCTACAATAGAGTAGGTTATAAAACTAGTATCAACAGATAATAAACACATTTTGGCAGCCCAATCTCATAAGAACAACACACAGGCAGCAAACGTGTAACTATTAACCCTTGTGGCTGCTTTACAAAGTCAAGAAAGAATAACAAATAACCCTTGTGAAAGCTGAAATTTTCCAAGTCTAAGAATGACTTAAAAGTGCTGCTTGCAACCCCTTTTAAAGGATTTCTTTGTCTGACTTTCTTTTACATTTTAGTCCTTAATTTATCAAGTTAGTAATGTAACATTTTCCCCCTTTCACTTGGGCTTTATTGGTTTGCAAACTGATGGGCCTTGGCTGCCCATTTTTCACCTTTCTCCTTACTTAGTTTGGGCCCAAATCATTAAGTTGTGATGTACTTAGGTCTTTTTCCTATGCTTCTGGGTTGTAAATATTATCCATTGATGATACTAAATGTGGGCTCAAGTCACACCCTTAACCCTGACTTTATTCATTATCGGACATGGACAAATTTGGTTTCGGGCCCCGTCTTCATCTAGCTAGCAAGTTTAAGCTAAGTAAGTAGGTGACTTACCTGCTTGCTTCCCAAGTCCTACAAGCACCTCACTTCTTTCACTTTGTTTAACGCCACGATCTCCTCAATTTGACTTAAAACTTATATACACTCACTTATCTTAAATGTTAGATGTACACACACATTCTTATTTAAGATTCAAGCACTTTTAAAAATGGTCACTTAATTGGCCAAGCCATATCATGTTCCATTTGTATAGAACTAATACATGTAAGGTGTGGGTGTTACATCCTCCCCTCCTTAGGAACATCCGTCCTTGAATGTTAGCATAATTGGAAAGCTTAACAAAGTTTAAACCTTTACTCAAACAAACTTTTGACAACACAACAAGTACTCGAACACACATACCTATTAATGCCCCAACTCTGCCTATTGCACTTCCTCTTTAGCTTCAAATAAGTAAAGGTATTTTGATTTCATCGCGTCCTCAGCCTCCCATGTTATCTCTTCTGCCTGCTGGTTCCTCCAAAATACTTTTATTGAAGCTATTTCCTTATTCTTTAGCCTCTTAACTTGACGATCTAGAATAGCAATGATACTCTTCATTGGTGAAATCTTCTGTAACCTACACATCTTCAATAGGGGTGATACAAGATGGGTCACCTATGTATTTTCGAAGCATTGAGACATGAAAAACTAGATGAACTATTGAAAGCTCTTGGGGTTGCTGCAATTCATATGCAAACTTCTTAATAATTTTATATGAACTTACGTAATGTGGGCTCAGTTTTCCTTTCTTACCAATTCTCATAACCCCTTTCACTGGAGATACCTTTAAGAATACCCATTCCCCTACTAAAAATTTCAATCCTCTCTTTCTAGCATCTGCATATGATTTATGATGACTTTGGGTTGTTTCCAGCTTCTATAGTATTACCCTAACTTTTTCCAAGGCTTGTTGTACTAGATCTGGCCCATGTAAGGTGGTTTCATCCACTTCAAACCATCCAATTAGCGACCTACATTTCTTTCCATATAATAAAGTGCCATATTGATATTCAATTGGTAGCTATTATTATAGGTAAATTCAATAAGTGGCAAATGATCCACCCAACTACCTTTAAAGTCCAATGCAAAAGCTCGCAACATATCTTCAAGTATTTGAATTGTGCATTTTGCTTGACCATCTGTCTGAGGGTGGAAAGCTGTACTCAAATTCACTTTTGTCCCTAAACTCCTTTGGAAGGACTTCCAAAACTTTGTAGTGAATTGAGCTCCTCGATCAGATATAATGGAGATTGGGACTTCATGTAGCCTGACTATCTCCTTGAGGTATAGCTTGGCGTACTCTTCCGTAGTATAAACACTCTTAACTGGCAAGAAGTGTGCTGACTTTGTGAGTCTATCAACTATTACTCATATGGAGTCAAACTTCTTAAATAAGCGAGACAACCCAGTAACAAAATCCATATCAATCATATCCTAATTCCATGTTGGAAGCTCTATACATTGCATATAACCTCCTGGCTTTTAGTGCTTACTTTGACTTGTTGGTAATTTGGACATTGAGTCACAAATCTTCAAGGACCTTTTTCATGCCTCCTCACCAAAACATTTCCTTCAGGTCATGATACATCTTAGTTGATCCTGGATGGCTAGAATATCGGGAATGATGGGCTTCTTCTATTATTCTCTTTCTCAATCCATTAATATAAGACACATAAAATCTATTTTGGCATTAAAGTACTCCATTTGGTGTAAGGTCAAAGCTCTTTATCGTACCTTGACTCACCTTGTCTTTAAGCCGTCATAAAATAAGATCCTCGATCTATTTTCCTTTAACCTCCATTACCAATGAATACTCCACAGCATTATGCACAACAACCCCTTCCTTTGGGGTTTCAACAAGGAGAACTCCCAAACTAGCTGGTTGTCATAGATCTTTAGCCATTCCTTGGTTTCTCATGTATGGTCACTAATATTCATTGCCTTATGACTTAGAGCATTGGCTACCACATTTGGTTTTCCCGAATGGTATAGTATACCAACGTCATAATCCTTTATCAATTCTAGCCTTCTTCGCTGCCTTAAATTTAGGTCTTTCTGCTTAAAAATGTACTATAAACTCTTATGATCAACATATATGTCAACGTGAACCCCATACAAATAGTGGGCCCATATTTTCAGAGCAAACACAACCACTGTGAGCTCAAGATCATATGCTGGGTAAATTTTCTCATGTGGTCGTAGTTGTCTAGAGGCATAAGCAATTACCCTACCATGTTGTGTCAGTACACACCCTAAGCCAACTCAGAAGTATCGCAATACACTGCATACCTTTGGTAACTTCTGGAAGTGCTAGCACAGGTGTAGAAGTTAGCTTATTTTTCAGCTCGTGAAAGCTCCTTTCACATATATCATTCCATTAGAACTTGGTTTCTTTATGTGTCAACTTTGTTAGAGGTGCAAAAATAGAAGAAAATCATCGAACAAACCTTCTGTAATAATCGGTCAAACCTAGGAAGCTCCAAACTTTTGTGGGTATTTCGGCCAATCTTTTACAGCTTTTGTTTTTGTGAATCAACCCTTGTTCCTTCATCAGACACAATATGACCCAAGAATGCCATTGATTTTAGCCAAAATTCACATTTAGAAAACATGGCATACAACTGTTGATCACAAAGAACTTGTAACACCTGTTGTAAGTGATTTGCATGGTCGTCTTCTGACCTTGAATATACCAAAATATCATCTAAAATTATTATCTCAAACACATCCAAGAATGGCTTGAATACCCTGTTCATTAGATCCATAAAAACTGCTGGTGCGTTCATTAGACCAAATGGCATAACAAGAAATTCAAAGTGACCATAGCGTGTCCAAAAAGTTGTCTAGGGTATATCTTTCTCTTCACTCTCACTTGGTGATAACCTGATCTTCAATCAATTTTTGAAAAGTATTTGGCACCCTGTAAATGATCAAATAAATCATCAATCCTAGGGAAGGGGTATTTATTCTTAATTGTCATCCTATTTAATTGTCAACAGTCGATACACAATCTCAAGATGCCATCCTTTTTATGTACAAATAACACTAGTGCACCCCAAGGGGACACACTAGGTCTTATAAAACCCTTCTCTAATAAGTCTTTTAACTGCTCCTTTAATTCACGCAATTCTGTCGGGGCCATTCTATATGGAGAGATGGAAATAGGTTGAGCGCCTGGAAATAAGTCAATACCAAAATCTACTTCTCATTTTGGAGGTAAACCTGCCAGATCTTCAGGGAATACATCAACAAATTCATTCACTACTGGAAGTGATTGAAGAGTTGGCGATTCTGCATCCATATCCCTTACTCTAACTAAATGACATATATACCCCTTAGATATCATCTTTTAAAATAAGAGATAAACTTACCCTTTAGTGTCCCAATATTGCCTTTCCATTCAAGAACTGCCTTATTTGGAAAGTGAAAGTACACTCTCTTAGTTCGCAATCTACGGTGGCATAGCAAGAGGTTAACCAATCCATACCCATTATAACATTGAATTCCACCATTTCTAGCTCAATAAGGTCAGCAAATGTGTCATGATCACAAACAGTTACTACACAATCATAATAAACCCTTTTAGCCATAATAGATTCACTGGTTCATGTAGACACTACAAATGGTTTGTTCAATAATTTGGGTGTTCTCTTAAGCTTCCTAGAAACTAGTGGGGTAATATATGATAGTGTAGAACCAGGGTCAAATAATGCATATACATTATGTGAAAAGATGGAAAATGTAGCTGTGACCACATTGGGTGAAGCTTCCAAATTTTGTCGTGCGATTCTGGACTCTGCTAGAGCTAGTTGCCCCTCTTAGACCTCTACCATGACCCATAGGTGCTTTTTGACTCCTTCCTAATGGAGGAACTGATGATGATGATGCAATAGATGACCCAGTAGATTATGTTATATCACCCATACGCCTCCTCGAGCAATCTCTCATCACATGCCCTGGCGCACCACACTAATAACAAACATCTGTCCCAAAATTACATATACCTAAATGACTTCTTCCATACTATTTACAATGCTACCTGGGAGTCATTTGTTGGCTTGCTGAATATCCTGTTGTCCGTGCACCTTGTCCTTCACTTCTTAGCCCAAACTGATTACTTCTAGACCCATGAAATTGTGGTAAAGCACTGGCTACAGAGTAGGAGGATGAGGGCCTAGGCGGTTTATTAGAAAACCAAGGCCTAAGCTCACCTTGGGGTGGTGCAAATTGCCTCGTAGACTAGGCCCTCTTGGACTATGCCCTTTCTAACTCTTGTTTCCTTCTCCTTTGACTCTGATCCTCCAGTTTTTGTGCTAAAGCTTGCATCTTGACTATATCCATGTCTTTATTCAAGGAAGCAATAGTACAATCTCTAACTAGATACAAATCCAATCTTTCCACATATTGATGAACTCTATTAACCATTGTAGCAACTACATTAGGAGCATACCTGGCCAGGGAATTCAATTGAAGGCTATACTCCGTCATGCTCATATTCCCTTGGTGGAGGTTCAAGAACTGATATGCATGGGCCTCTCAGATTTCTAATGGTAGGTAATGATCAAGAAAGGCCTCTTTGAACTCTTTCCAAGTAGTTTGAGGTGCATCTATATCTTTGGATTGCTTCCATGCTTCATACCACACTATAGCCATACCCTTCAATTTGTATGCTGCTAGCTCAATAGCTTCTGTAACACTCACATGCATAACATCTAATGTGTGTCGGATCTGGTCAATAAAGTCTTGGGGATCTTCATTAGGATCTAACCTGATGAATGATGGAGGGTCCAAATTAAGGAAGTCACATATCGTCGTGCTAGCTTCCCTATTCGTACCACCTGCACCTATAGCTAGGCCTTCCTGTCTTTGACCTTGGGCTGCAACTATACGAGTCAATAGTTGGACTTCATTTCTCAGATCCTGCACGATAGCATTGATAGGTGGTTCTGGGGGAATTTCACTACTTCCTAGTTCATCAGGAGCTGGAGGAGTTGGAGATGTCTGTGACAAAAACTCATCTTAAGACTCATTTCATTATCTGACCCGACTATTTATACCAACCACCACTTCTACTTCCTTGCCATTACCTTTGTTTTTCATGGTTTCTGGCATACTTGCTATACAAAAAAATTTAGAGGGTTAGAAACAATCCACCTATTACACTTGGTTCTATGGCATGATCTAAAGAATGAAAAGAAAGTAACAACTCTTAAATGTCGCGTAGCCTCCTGCTTATAAATATAGTGCACAACAATCGATAAATAAGATTCTACATAGACATGGCTTTAGAGACTCCCTAGAACGACCAGCTCTGATACTACTTCTGTCACGCCTAAAGTCCCATTAAGGTGGACTGACACTCGTGGTCGATAAGGCTCGGGAGAACCGACCTGTATCCATGCACTTTCTATACATATTACAAGGGATTTCTCTATTCAATATGCTTTCAAGAAAGTAAATAGTAATAACAAGCCAAAAGAAAATGCATATTACTAGGCCGTTGGGGCCACGTTGTCTAAAGTACGAGACATGACCAAAGTTTAATTTACATAGTCTACAAAGCCTTTAGATAAGGAAAAGTATCTAATAAGGGCCAGGATAGGCCCCACCTCGACTAACTATATAATACAAAAATACAGGCTCTAGACATACACACATACATGCAAAAGCCCGAAGCAACCTGGTGCTCGGTAACATCAGCTAGATATCTTGTACTCCTACTAGGGAGATCTACTAGTGCTTGTACCTGCACATGAAATACAGGTCCCCTGTAAGGGACATCAGTATGAGATAATGTACTAAATATGTAAGGCAAGAAATACTATATATGAAGTAACAAATCAAACGAAATTATGCACTGGTGTAAGGAAAAGAGACCACTATTAGTTGTACTGTGGAATCATGTACTTTATGTTCTTTTTATTCCTTTACCTTTACTGTATAATTCGTGCACAATATATAATACAAATGACCAGCTGATCAATGGTAAATTTATATCGGGATCGACCCCTGCTAGGCGTTTCCATTCACCCCTAGGGCTACCCCCTGTAATGGGATCGACCCTGGCTAGGTGATTCTTCCACCCCTCGGGATACCATCCATCAATAAGCAATATACTTTACTTTATCTTTCAATTGTCTTTGAGATGATTCTTTTAGTGGTCATAATATTGGAGCTGTAGGACTGTAGATGTAGCATGTGACATTTAAATAATCATACAAGACAATACGATAATGAAAAGAGTACGTTTCACAAATAATGAAATGCGTATGGGATGAAACAACTCGTGAACTTTATTTAGCAACAAGAACCCATGTAACTTGGAATCCACGTATGTATGCAGATTTGAAGGTGACAATGTGTGAGAGAATATGAACATGTGGAAGAGTGGAGACATGGTTAATAGTGTGTCAAAGTTGGTAAGTGCCTTTATATGCCAAGTAAGAATCTTTATTTCATGCCCAGTAATACGAAATCGAGTAGCCTTCATACCTCGTTATTACCTCAAAGTAACCTCCTTTTCCTCCAAATACTTATCTACAATAGAGTTGGTTATAAAACTAGTATCAGCAGCTAATAAACACGTTTTGGCAGCCCACTCTCATAAAAACAGCACACATGCAACAAGCGTGTAACTATTAACTCGCGCATATTCTTATAATCTTTCCACTTCTAATCAAATTTTCTAATACACATTCTCATATACATATCATGTTCAGCCAGGTTTAGTGCCATACCAGTCTTACAACAACCTACAAAGCACAACATATAACAATTATACACAACATACAAGTAGGCAGCAAAACATTACGTTGTCTCGCTACGTTCGAAGTCAACAATCCCAAATCTGTTTTAACTTTAACCAAATTTTATATAACATAATTACACATAAAATCATCCTGAAAACAGTCTAAAAATAGTCCTAAAGTAGATGGAGGTTGTGGAACAACAATTCCTAACTACCAACCCACAAGTTTGTACTAAGAACACAATTGCGATATCATATTAGAACTCACTTTTGCAGATTGCAACAATAGTGCAGCAACATTTTTACATCATTACAGAACTAAAACCCATTAAGAATAGCAACCTCCCTTCATAATCAATCCAACCAAGAGGACAAAAGCTCCCAAATAAACAAGAAAAGTGTACAAAAATCTTGGAACACATGCTGTCAAAAATTTCAGCACAAATAATACCCGCCTAGTTCTCTTGTTTTTCATGAAAAACCATAATAAATACACAACTATAATTACTTACCTATACCTTCAAGGTTGATGGCCTCTTTAAGAACCCTAAAAGCTTCTTGTGGCTACTTTGCAAAGTCAAGAAAGAATAACAAATAACCCTTGTGGAAGCTAAAATTTTCCAAGTCTAAGATTGACTTAAAGGATTTCTTTGCCTACTTTCTTTTACATTTTAGGAGTTGTTTAATGAAGTTAGTTATGTACCATTTTGCTCCTTCCACTTGGGCCTTATTGGGTTGTAAACTGATGGACCTTGGCTGCCCATTTTTCACCTTTCTCCTTACTTAGTTTGGGCCCAAATCATAAGTTATGATGTACTTGGGCCATTTTCCTTTTCTTCTTGGGCTGTAAATATTGTCCATTTACAATGCTAAAATGTGGGCTCAAGTCACACCCTTAACCCGGACTTTATTCATTATCGAACTTGGACAAATTCGGTGTCGGGCCTCGTCTCCGTCTAACTAGTAGTTTAAGCTAAGCAAGTAGGTGACTCACCTGCTAGCTTGCTAGGTCCTACAAGCATCTCACTTCTTTAACTTTGTTTAAGGCTAAAATCTCCTTAATTTGACTTTAAACTTATATACACTCACTCATCTTAAACGTGTAAGATATGCACATCGCCCTCTAATTTAAGATTCAAGCATTTTTAAAAATGGTCACTAAATTGGCCAAGCCACATCATGTTTCATTTTCATCGAACTAGTACATGTAAGGTGTGGGATGTTACAGCCACCCGGCCTTTGATTTTCAGCTTTGATTTGTTCGCAATTATGGCAATTAGACACAAACTTAGCAATGTTTCTCTTCATACTGCCCCACAAAAACACTTCCTTCAAATCTATATACATCTTCGTAGAGTTGAGATGAATAAAATAGGAAGAATTATGAGCCTAATCAAGATTCTTTTTCAAGTCATTCATACTAGGAACACACAACCTACCTTAGTACCTAAGGGCACCATCTCTCTCTTGGGTGAAAACCTCTACCTTACTATCCCTCAATAAATCCTTCAACTCTAGCAAGCCGAGGTCAAGATCTTGCCATGCCTTCACCTCCTCAATAATTGAAGATTTCAAACCATCAACCACCACTACTCCACCATTGTCAACCTCTTCCAACCTAAACCCCAATCTAGCCAACTGATGGACCTCCCTAGTAACCTCCTTGCCATCATCATAAGCATACACTAGGCTACCCATAGACACCCTACTCAAAGCATTGGCCACAACATTAGCCTTACCCAGTTGGTAATGCACATTCATATCATAGTCCTTAAGAATCTCTAACCACCTTTGTTGTCTCAAGTTGAGATCATTTTGGGTGAACACATATTGGAGGCTTTTATGATCGGTAAACACATCAATATGCACCCCATATAAGTAATGTCGCCAAATTTTCAAAGCAAATACCATGGCGGCCAATTCAAGATCATAGGTAGGATAATTCTTTTCATACACTTTGAGTTGTCTTGAAGCATAGTGTGACAGCCCGCCACTTGTTCTTAAAAATAAGGAAGAATCCAGAGTCAAGGAGAAGAAACTAGAGTCTTGGAGAGGTTTCTGGAAGACTCTAGATCATTGTGGATAGCTCGTGAAGTTCCTTCGAAGACTCTAGAGAAATGTGGAATTCTCTAGAGATGTGTGGAACACTCTAGAGATGTATGGAAGACTCTAGAGATGTGTGGAACTCTCTAGAGATATGAGGAAGATTCTAGACATATGTGGAGCTTGAAGGAGGATCCTGAAAGATTCTGGAATTGTATAGAAATATCTTGTAGTCTTTAGCTCTCTCTAGAATAGTATGGAAGATTCTAGAGAGGGGACTAAAGTGTAAATAAATGATGAACTTGTAAGTAATTATTAATTATGCTTTGGCCCCTAGATAGTAGTATAAATAGGAGGGCCACTCATTTGTACAAGCTATCCAAGAAAGTTGAGCAATCTTCCAAGTGTTTTAAAAAGTCTTCTTTCTAAAGCTCTCTTGTCTTATTAATCTAGTGTTCCCTTAGCGATCAAGAGTTAAAGGCTTACTAGTATTTCCAAGATCATGAAAGAATCATGAGCAAATTGACTAGTGCTGCACGGAATTCTTAGCGAAGCTCTAACTTCGTGAAGAGTGGTATCAGAGCAGGTCTACTAAGGGAAATCATGGCAGGCGGAGGAGACTTTGATGTCGTCACTGCCGCTAACGTCAAGGCAGATGTTGGAAGGAAGCCCCAAAAGGGGAAGAAGAATTCCAAGAAGGATGAATTACCGATTGATCCGGCACCAAGAGATGTCGTTACCATCCACTAACTCTCGGCCACAGAGGTGAGTGACAATGAGTGTGGCGAGGAGCACGCAAACGTAACCCCTAGCATAGAGTGGTTGACAAGGGTAGAAGCTGCCCATCAAGAGGTGGAATTCCTTGGCAAGCACTTAAACTAGTTCGATGGCAAGTTCAAGACCTTGGAGGAATTTGCCCTTGAGGAAACTAACAACATCTGCAAGGACATGGATGGGTAGAAAGCAGTTGAGGCTGAGGCAAAAGAAGCATTCACTTCCTTGGAGTGCCGAATTACTGCGTTGGAGGGTAGGTTCATAGACATGGTAGAAGCCATGAACGCGAGAGTTAAGGCACTTGAGAAAGTTATTGCGGAAGGGAGATTTGCGACACTGGCCGTTGAACGGGAGCCTAAGATTGAGTCTCCCAAGCCACCTATCCTCAAAGGCATCCATGATGCGCAAAAAGTGGAGAATATCTTGTGGCACTTGGAGAATTACTTCAAGTGTAACAAGGTGAGGAATGATGATACGAAGATTAACACAGCCATGTTGTATTTGACAGAGATAGCCATGTTATGGTGGAAACATAAGGAGTCGGAAGTAGAGAAGGGGCTATGCACAATAAACACGTGGGAGCAGTTCAAAGGCGAGTTCAAGAAGGCTTTCTTCCCAAACAACGTCATCTATGAGGCAAAGCGAAAGTTCAGGGAGCTGAGGAAAACGGGTACCATAAGGTCCTACGTGAAGGAGTTCACTACCCTCACACTCCAGATCCCCAATCTCACGGATGATGATATGATGTTCCACTTCATGGACAACTTATAGAATTTGGCCAGGACGGAGCTGGAGCGACGACAAGTTAGGAGCATTGATGAGGCCATTACCCAGGAGGAAGCTTTGATGGACTCTCGACATGAAAAGCGAGATAGAGACAGAGTAGAAGACTCAGGAGGTAGTCATGACCAAGGTGGGGGCGATAGTGGAAAAGGCAAGGGTTGGTAGACACATCCCAAGTATCATGACACCGGTAGGCCTGATAACAGGAGGTCCGGGAGACAAACCAGCAAAGGGGGAAAGGCACAACCTAAAAAAGAGCTTAAGTACTACATATACGGGAGGCTGCATAGTTACAAGAAGTGCCCCTAACTGAAGAGCCTTAGTTCTATATTGATGGAATGTAAGGAGCAAAGGCACAGAAAAGGCACCTGAATTAAGGGAAGATTCGGACACAGTTCGGGTAGGCATGATTGGGCTATGCGGAGCTATCATGCGGCAACCAAAGAAGCCAAAGGCAGTGCCATTCATAATACATGGACATCACGATCAATGGGATTCCCGCTCGTGCCATGTCGACACAGGTGCAGAGGATAACATCGTGACTAAGTCTGCGGTAGCCAAGTTGGGGCTGAAATATAACCCAAGTAATACGCAACTTAGGACATTCAATAAACCAATAACTCATATGTATGGAGTTGCTCAGGGAGTCAAAATAGCATTAGGTGAGTGGCATGGCAAGTCCAACTTCCATGTTGCTCCAATAGACCTCTTTGACATCATTCTTGGGCAGGAATTTTTCTGGAGGTACCTTGTGGTGATTGACCCCTATCTCCAACAACTTACGGTCTTGGAGCAGGGAGGTTTCTACATGGTGCACTTAGTGTAGATGCCCAAGTTAGGGGGATAAGTTTAGTTGTCGGCCTTGCGGCTTGTGGAGGGGTTCCAGGGTAAAAAGCCATTGTCGTGTTCCACGCCCACAAAAAGGAAAAGTCATTAGAGGAGAAGCCATCAAAGGAAGCTAAGAAGGCGAAAGGACAACCAACTGCAGCAGTGCTCCTCCGACACAGAAAGGGAGTGAACTCCAGAGAAGACTACAAGGGGATGGCACGAAGACTTGTAGCAGTCTGAAGGTGGAGACAGGGAGTTCCAACAACAGCATTGTTCCAAGGACGTCACAGCATCAGGTGGGGGAGAGTGTGACGGTCCACCACTTGCTCTTAAAGATAAGGAAGAATGTAGAGTTAAGTAGAAGAAACTAGAGTCTTAGAGAGGTTTCTGGAAGACTCTAGAACATTGTGGATAGCTCTTTAAATTCTTTGGAAGACTCTAGAGAAGTGTGGAATTCTCTAGAGATGTGTTGAAGACTAGAGATGCGTGGAACTCTCTAGAGATGTGTGGAAGACTCTAGAGATGTGTGGAACTCTCTAGAGATGTGTGGAAGATTCTAGACATGTGTGGAGCTTGAAGGAAGATCCTGGAAGATTCTAGAATTGTATAGAAATATCTTGTATTTAGTTTTGTCTAGAATAATATGGAAGATTCTAGAGAGCGGACTAAAGTGTAAATAAGTGAGGCACTTGTAAGTAATTATTAATTAAACTTTGGCACCTAGGTAGTAGTATAAATAGGAGGGCCACTCATTTGTGTTAGTCATCCAAGAAAGTTGTAGCAATCTTCCAAGTGTTTTAAAAAATCTTCTTTCTAAAGTTCTCTTATCTTCTTAATCTACCGTTCCCTTAGCAATCAAGAGTTAAAGGCTTACTAGTATTTCCAATATCGTGAAAGAATCATGAGCAAATCGACTAGTACCGCACGAAATTCTTAGCGAAGCTTTAAGTCCGTGACAATAGGCTATCATCTTACCATTTTGCATCAAAACACAACCCAAACGAATTCGTTTGGCATCACAAATACACAACAAACCCTTCTATCCCTTCCGATAGAGATAAGATAGGAGCAGACACAAGCTTATCCTTCAAGGATTGGAAACTTTTTTCACACTCATCGGGTCCACACAAATTTCGCTTTATTTTGGGTCAACTTAGTCATAGGAGAAGCAATAGATGAGAATCCATTCATGAATCTTCGATAATAACCAGCTAAGCCCAAGAAGCTTCTAATATCCAATGGGGTCAAAGGTCTAGGCTAATTTCTAATCACTTTCATCTTTTTAGGATATATCTTAATACCATCCCCCGGCGCCACATGACCTAGAAAGGCAATCTCCTGCAAACAAAACTCACATTTCTCATACTTGGCATACAACTTCTCTTCCCGTAACCTTGTAGCATCACCCTCAAATGACTTACATGGTCCTCCTAACTATGGGAAAAGATAAAAATATCATTAATAAAGACCACAACAAATGAATCAGGGTAGGGTTTGAAGACCCTATTCATAAGATCCAGGAAGATAACCAGTGCATTGGTCAACCTGAAAGACATAACCATAAATTCATAGTGCTTATACCTAGTCCAGAAGGTCATCTAGGGAATGTCACACTCCCTCACCTTCACTTGGTGATACTCGGACCGAATATCAATCTTAGAGAAGTGACTAGCCCTTTGAAATTGGTGAAAAAGATTATCATTCCTTGGTAGAAGGTACTTATTCTTGATGGTGACTATATTAAGTTGCCGATAATCGATACACATTCTAAGAGAACTATCTTTCTTCTTCATAAACAACACCGATGCACCCCAAGTTGATTGGCTAGGCCTAATAAAACCCTTCTCCAACAAATCTTTTAATTGCTCTTTTAACTACTTCAACTTTACTGGGGTCATATGATAAGCAAGAATAGAAATAGGTTGAGTGTCAGGAAGGAGGTCTATACCATAATCTATTTCCCTTTCAGGAGGGACACCGAGAAAGTCATTTAGGAAGATATCAAGAAACTCATTAACTACCGGAACTGACTCTATAGGAAGGACTTTAGACTCCATATCCCTAACCCTCACAAGATGATGGAGGTGAGAGATCAACCTTTAGAGTTTAATGCAAGAAATAAACCTACCCTTCACCACCACATCATGACTCTCCCACTCAAGGGCAGGCTCATTGGGGGATTGGAATTTGACCCTATGGGTTCTACAATCAATAGAGGCGTAGTATACATGCAACCAATCTATCCCAAGAATAATGTCAAAATCTAACATGTCCAACTCAACAAAGTCATATGGCAATATTTTATGCAAAATACAAATGAGACAATTTTTATAGACACTTCTGGAAACAATAGATGCACCAACAGGAGTAGACACCTTATATGGCTCACACAATAACTCAGGTTTAACATGAAACTTTTTGGAAACAAAGGGGTTAAATAAAGAAAGAGTGGTATTGGGGTCTGTCAATGCATAAACATCAAAATAAAAGACTTTTAACATAACGGTGATGACATTGGGCACCTCATCAACCCCTTGCCTCCCATGAAGAGCATAGAACCAATTGCGCCTTAGGGCACCACCTTGTTGGGCATCTTTTCCCCTAGGAACCGTATTAGCACCTTGTGAATGAATATCTCCACCCTTGTTTTTATTACGAGGACAATCAACCTTGTTACGCCCTACTTCACCACAATCGAAACAAGTATTGGTGTCCCTCAAACATGGGCCTCTGTGAGCCCTACCACATTTTGGACATGTAGCATTAGGTGCCACATAACCATCACCTTTGACCCTTGGGTTGTTATTGGCAAACCTTCTACTAGGAGTATGAGTAGACCCTTGGCCTTGATGAAACCGACCACTTTTGAGATCTTGGAACTTACTATCAAAATGGGCCCTTTTGGCCTCACCACTCCTTCTTTTCCTCAACTTCTACCCCTCTATTTGTTCAGCATATATCATTAGGTGGGACAAACCCATGTCACTAATCAACACAGCGGAACAACACTTCTCATTCACCAAACCAGATACACCCATCACAAATTTGTTCATTCTAGACATGGGATCGACAACCAAGTGTGAAGCATATTTAGAGAGTTGGTTGAACTTGAGGGCATACTCTCTCACACTTATTGACCCTTGCTTCAAATTCATGAACTCCATCATTTTTGCTTACCTAAGCTTACGAGGGAAGATCTAGTTGAGAAATGTTTCCTTAAACTCCTCTTATAGAATCATATTGTTGTTCCCCTTCTTCGCTTTCCATTGAGTATACCATATTTGAGCCACCCCCTTGAGTTGGTAAGCCGCCAACTCCTCCTACTCTTCCGACCTAATACCCATGATATCCAACACCTTGTATACCTCATCAATAAATTCTTGAGGGTCTTCATTCGCTTTTGACACATGGAACTCTGGTGGATTCATCCTCACAAAGTCTCCCACCCTGGATCACGGGGTAGGAGCATAAGGGGCTTGGACCCCTTGATTTATTTGATTAATCATGGCTTGAGCTAGCAAGGTGAGAGCATCTCGAAGCTCTCCATGAGCCAGTTGTTCTTCGGGTGTACGGGCTCTTCTTCCTCATGTATTATGCATTATCTAAAAATGGAAAAAAATATTCATCACTTTGACGGGAGCCTCCTCGGGTCGTGTGATGCTACATGGTTCGTGTAGTGCCCCGTGGAGTTACACTTGGTAAGAAAAATGTTGCTAGGAGACCCCATCCCAAGGAACATGGCTCGTGAGACCTACCACATCCCGTGTGGATGGCCGTGGCACAACATTTCACCAAAAACTCCTCCCATGCTCACTAAGCTTCACTTGCACATACCCCACGGCTAGCCATATGGTCAGTGGCAAGCCACACGGCCCGTGCCACTGGCCATGTCATATGCCTTAGACCAAAAATGGTCTTTTCCAACTCAAGACAGTGTACATGCCCCATACAAAGCCCTCTTTCCCATCAAGGTGCCTGTGTGGTTTCACTGCATGGGAGGGTCTCACGGAAACGGACATAACTCCATCATCCTACCGGAACAAGGTGAAACCAAGTGCGTTGGAAAGCTAACGCAAAGGGCTTTCAATTGAAATGTTGTGGGGCATTCAGTTACAAGTATGCTAAAAGTTATTTCTTATTTAAAGTTGACCCTTGCATCAATCAACACCCAAAACTCAACTCATAGGGAAGACTTGAACTCGTCTAAGTAACAGAAGTCTCCCACGACCTCAATACAGTCCACACCTACACAATTGAGGCTTGAAACATGTATACACATAAGAGCATGGAGTTATAGGATGGCACACTTAGGGCTTGTGTTTTGGAGTTCAAGGGTAGTTCGGATGAACATCTTCCACTAGTTGAGTTTGCTTACAACAATAGTTATCACTCTAGTGTTGTCATGGCCCCTTTTGAGGGGGGGGGGGAGATGGCCCTGTTGGGCCCAGATGTAACGACCCCAAAAAGTGCCCAAAAATGTACCTCAGAAGTGACCAGAATTATAATTTTCATATATCTCAAAATTCATGCGTGATATCGAAAATCCGACTTCATCTTCTTGTTCAGGGAGTTATTTTGAGTGTGAAATGGATCTAACCCTGATTTAAGAGACAATGATTAGCAATCTTTATTTTCCAAGTGATGATTTCTAGAGAGCTTTTCGCGCCAAGGGCGCGCAGATGAAGAGATTCAATTATTGCATCACGTCCGCGATGCGGACATGTCCATTTTCTGTCCAATTATTTTTCTTGCGGTCCAAGACTTTTAAGTCTTGGGCCTAAATGTTTTCAAATGTTAAAATACCTATACTTAGCCATTTTTCACCCTTATATCATTCTAAACATTCCCTAATATTCACTCAAACACTTAGCCAAATATTTTACTCTAAAACTCAAGTCTCAAAACCATTTCCGGATTTATAAGGATTGCACTAAAGCTTCAAGTCTCTATCTTCAATCTTCATCAAATTCATCTCCAAAGCTAAGGTATGTTTGTTTCTTTAATGGGTTCCTTTCACCCATGATGTCCAAGCCTCCTTTTACCTTAATTTGCATGATTTAAATATGATTTATTTATTATGAAAATCACTGCACACTATGTTGGGTTTATGAAATTGTGACTATTTTACTATGTTTTGAGCTATGAATCTAAGATCTATTGTAAGATTTGATGAAGGGTTTTGATGCACATTGCTTGAGGGTGTTACCAAGTATCTATTGAAGGTTTTACATTAAACGTTCTTGCATGATTTCACTCTTGAATTGCTTGATTTTAGACTAGCACTACACACCCTCCAAGTGTTTGATAAAATGTTCGGTTATGGTTTCTTGAGGAATTGAAGGGTCTATGCATGTCTTGTGAGTTGAATAACTATATGATGATGAGATTATGATAAAATGATGACATAATGATGATGAAAAGGAATGTATATATATGATGATGAAAGGAGTGTATATATATATGATATAATCTCTATAGTGTTGGGGATGACCAAGCCTAACTCGGGGGGTTGTAGGCCCGGGTAACCTTGTTGAGGGGTTAGTAACTCGATTTCTTGATTCAGGGGGTGGTAGGGCTAGGTAACCTTGCTGGGGGTTCGTACCCATCAACTCATTGGGTGGTTTTTACTCTATCAACTATTGGGGGATTTGTACTCCATCAACCTTGTTGGAGGGTTTATACAATCAACCTCATGAAGGGTTTGTACCTCATGCGCCTATCCGAAGGGGTGGTAGGCCTTGGCTTGCACTATAATGGTCACTCTTTACACTCGTATTATGTTTATATAATTATGAATTTACTTCAAGCATCATTCATGCATGTCATATTGTTAGTATGCTATCTATTGCTTATGATTATGCATTTTTCCTATGATACCTATCACTTATTGCATTTCATCCTTCACACTTAGTATATTCAAATGTACTAACGCATACTCTATGCCCACATGATGTCACCATGTAAGAATCGGTGCACTGCTTGATCATCCTTCTCTCCATGTGGCTAGTTTGATTGTCCTACAAGCTTGTTGGCGAGTCTTCCACTTCGAGGACGTTGCTTATGAATTCTTGCTATGTATTACGCCTTATTTCTTTTCGTTATGTATTGACTATGAGGGTAAGCCCAGTTGCTTATCTTGACCCCACTCTTATCTATGTAGTAGAGGTGTTGTTGGACATGTTATGTATCTACGTTATGAGTCTTGACTCTCTTGTTTCTTGATGTTATGATATGAAGGTTTATCCTTAGTCCCAGTTCCCTTGCTTATGCTTATTTTTCAATGTCATTTCAATTGCTTCTGCAACCAAGGATGTGTAATGATATGCTATGAGGCTTGTTTAGGGTCCCTTCGGCTTCCTCATTGACCGGTCACATCTAGGCCCTAGGTTTGGGTCGTGACAACGGATTTAGTTATGGATGGTTGGAATATGTGAGGTTGGTATGGCAGAGATTGAAGACGGCTCAAGGTATGCTAAATTCTTATTACAATGTGAGGAGGAGAGACCTTGAATTTAATGTTAATGATTGGGTTTACTTGAAGGTCTCACCCATGAAGGGTGTGGTCCGGTTTTGCAAGAAAGGGAAATTGAGCTCATGGTTTGTGGGAACCTATTGAATCTTGAGGAGAATTGGCAAGGTTTCCTATGAATTGAAGTTGCCTATGGATATGAGTTTCGTTGATTCGGTCAACCCATACTTCATTCAATCTCAAGAATCCCAAGAACAAGCTTTAAATTTCAAGGACCCAAGTCAAGTCTCAAGTCTTCCATAACTTTTGCTTCAAGAATTCCAAGTTTTAGGTATGTGGGTCTTCATCCATAGGTCCTTTCACCCATATAGCCCAATCCTCTCTTTTATGAAAATTTCATGATTTTAAGTTGTATTCTTCATGGGTACCTTCTATTATGCATTATGAACATGAGTTATGATTGATTTTATCAAAATGTTGAGTTATTATGTATGAGTTACCATTGAAAGCTTATTTCATGAGTTGATATGAAACTATTGAAGCTATGCATGATATGGACTATGAAAACTATGACACATTGTGAACTTTTGATGGATTTCATGACACCCAAAAATAGGGGTTTTACTACTATGTTGGTGGGTTGAATTGTATGACTTTAAAATGATTTAACTTCACACTTTCATGTCTTACACTATCTAATTGCATGATTTTGAGCATGTGTCCATGTACCCACTATTTCGATTAAACTACATGACAAGGATTCTTAATTGATGATGAATTATTGCATGATTGTCAAGTCAAATGTTTTCATGAAAATTATGGGCTCCCAAGCATGTACAGAACTCATAAAGGTTTCTACGATTTACAAGTGACAAGTTGAGCCTTATGCTTTAATCCGACCCTCTTATGAGCAAATTAAGTCTATTTGAGGGGTCAAGCATTATTACTATTCTGCCCTCATGTTCAAGCTAAGCTCACTAGTAGGGGTCAAGCATGTTACAAGTTTCTACCCTCATGTGAAATGCATTACCTATTAGAAGGGGTCAAGTCCATGTATTGTTTTCTACC
Organism: Solanum ossicruentum; assembly: GCA_025774065.1. NCBI lineage: Eukaryota > Viridiplantae > Streptophyta > Magnoliopsida > Solanales > Solanaceae > Solanum > Solanum ossicruentum. Next base: position 45,699 of record JAOTQR010100893.1, on the reverse strand, counting down.
CTCAGTATAAGGTATATGCCCATGTAGGGGTTAAGCATGTGAATGAGCTACTCATTCCATGTAATCATGTCAATTACAAGTTATTCGTGTTGTTATTTAAACTATGATTATTTCAAGTACTCCGCGAGATTAGACTTAGCACCGATTGAGGCTTAAGATGGGGGTTGACTTAAGGGATCCTTATATAAAGTCTTGGTCTCTAAACTATGTGCCACCATAGGATTATATATTTCCCTATAAGGGCTTACTAATGGATCCATCTAGGTCAAGTTACCCATAAAGTGGGGTCAAGTATGGTTTACCTTTGCAAGTAGATCATATCTTCTCCGGTGGGGTGTCATGCATCAGGATTCCAAGTAGTAGCTCGCTTGGTCTTACATATTGGTTAATGTCTCCTCCCACTTATGTATGATATAATACGCAAGTTGAGTGTTTATGTGCATGTTTTATTACAAGCATTGATCATACATGTCATATTGAAATATATCCATTGTTTATGCATCTTGATTATTATGATTTATGTCTTTGTTACAGTGCACCTCGCATACTTAGTACATTTCAAGTACTAATGCTTACTCTATGCCTACATGATATCACCATGTAGGGACCAGAGCTCCTATTGATCATCCTCCTCCACGTGGCTAGTTCAGCTTTTTTGAAGAAAGCTTTTGGTGAGTCCTCAACTCCGAGGACAATATCTACTTATGTCACGACCCAAAACCAAGACCTAGACATGACACGACACAAAGGGAACTCGAAGGGACCCCGAGCAAGCCTCTTAGCACATCATTACACATCCTTGATCGCAGAAGCAATAAAGTAGCATCAAAAAGTAGAAACAGGGATAACCAGGGTTAAGGGACATCTTTCACATAATAAATAATAAGGTCAAGAGAAAGACAATAATCATAACATTATACATGACATGTCCAACAACACAATACATGGATAAGAGCGGGGGCCAAGAGAAGCAACCAGGCTCAACCTCAGAGTCAACATTTACATAAAAGAAAGGAAGTTTAGAACATAGTAAGAGATCATAAGCAAAGTCCCCGAAATGGAGGACTCACTAATAAGCTTGAGTGAATTCGTACTGGCGTGGATGGAGATGATCAAGTGGGGCACTGGGTCCTACATGATAATATCATGTAGGCATAGAGTATGCGTGAGCATGTTGAACGTACTAAGTATATCGGGTGCAATGCAACAAAAGATAGGCAATATAATCAAAATACATAATCATAGCAAGATATTGTATCTTAGCAATATGGCATGCATGAACAATGCTTGATGTAAAACATACTTGAAAATAATCATACTTGCATAACTTACTTAACATAATAAGGAGTCATACTTAGATCATCCAAGTACCTTGTACTAGAGGATAAGGAATATAGCATGAGTCATAACCCATACTAGTAGGTAATGGTAGTAAATAAAATAATGAATAGCACACGAAGGTAGAAGGTAGCATAAGTCATAAACCCTACATGTGTGTATGAGATAATATATAGCCTTACATTGCATATGAAGGTGAGGTATACCATATAGTTCATAACCCCTTCATATGAGTATATCGCATAACCTCAAATCATACACAAGAGTGAGGAGTACAACATAGTTCATAACCCCTACATGGAGAAATGAGTAAGTGAATAGCACATGAGGGTAGAAGTTAGTATAAGTCATAACCCCTACATGTGTGTACCTTGCATAATCTCAAACCATACATGAGGGTAAGGAGCACAACATAGTTTGTAACCCCTTCATGTAGGTATGAGTAAGTGAGTAACATTGATTTGTAGATGAGAGTAAGGTGTACAACGTAGTTCATAAACCCTACATGTAGAAATTGGCCTTGTACTAGAGTATAAAGCATATAACATAGTTCATAACCCCTTTTTGTAGGCTTCACAATTCACAAGAGCATAAGCCTTAGCATAAGGACTCCATAACTCATCAACCATTCCCAAGGCGCAACGAATATGACAGCCCAACACTTTACTTGCAATATCATCGGTGCTTTACATGATTAAAGCACACACATATATACATTTCATTCATCACCATAAGCCACTTGACTTATAAACCATGCAATAGACTATCAATAACTCAAGAAATCTTATCCAGACATTTCATTAAACACTTGGCAGGTGTATAGTGCTAGTTTAAAACCATGCAATTCAAGAGTGAAATCATGCTCGAAAATTCAATGTAAAACTATCAATAGATACTTGGTAACTCCCTCAAGCAATATACATCAAAGCCCTTCATCAAATCTCACAATAGATCTTAGATTCATAGCTTAAAACATGCTAAAAAAATCATAATTTCATGAAACCCCAGCATAGTGTGCAGTAAATTTCATAATAAATAAGACTCATGAGTAAATCAACTTTAAACCATGCAAGTTTTGAAGAAAAGGAAGCTTGGGCATCATGGGTGAAAGGAACCCATGAAAGAAACCCATATACCTTAGTTTTGGAGAATAACTTGATAAAGATTGGAGATGGAGACTTGAAGTTTGAATGAGAACCTTGAGGTCCGGATGAGTTTGAGACTTGAATTTAGGAGTGAAATATTTGGCTAAGTGTTTAAATGAGTATTGAGGAATGTTTAGAGTGATATGATGGTGAAAAATGACTAAATATAGGTATTTTCATGTTTGGGAACACTTAGTCCCAAGACTTTCACTTAGGCCAAAGACTCAAAAGTATTGGACCGAACTTGGAAAACTGGCACAAAAAGGTGCACTAGTGCGTCGTGCCAGAAACACGCAACCCCTCTGGAATTTGACACTTTAAAATTTCAAATTGTGAATCGTTTACTCTAAATTTGTGGTTAGACCCTTTTCCTAATCAATTTGACCCCCTGAACAAGAATATAAAGTTGGATTTTTGATATCACACATGGATTTTGAGAATATGGAAATTACGATTCCGAGTACTTTTGAGGCACATTTTTTGGCACTTTTTGGGGTCGTTACAATATATGTCCCTTGGGAACATTCGTCCCTAAATGTCAAAGTGACATATATAGAAGAGTAATCTCACAAATCAGCCCTAACAAGAATGCAACAATATATTTAAAACACCATTTTCAAAATATCAACATAAGTATCAAAAATCGTCCTGAACTTGTTAACATAAACATGGATGCATGCAAATGACATAGGGGGCTGAAACATAATGCTCAAAATCATGAAAGGACGTGACATGTCATCATAATCTTGAATAGAATGAAAGAGATGCAGATATTATTTCTCCATGCCCGCTTCCCAAGAGACACTTTTGACTAGACAAACCTCCCAAAGAGCCTTAACGATCACCATATCCTTATCAATCAACTTTGAACAAATAAACAAGCCACTAAGTGACCATCTTCCCTTTGGGACAAGACCTCACCTCTATCATCCCTCACCAAGACCGCTAACTCTATCAAGACGAAAGTCAAAGCCTTACTTAACTAGACCCCTTTAACCATAGAAGATTTGGAACCATCAAAGCCACTACACCACCATTCTCAACCTCATCCAACCTGGTCAATCGGTGAACTCCTCCAACCACCTTCTTGCCACCCAAAGGTCTCCACTTTCCATAATTAACAACCAACCTCACCTCCTCTGAGTTCACAACGTCACCCTCAAATGATTCACAAGCTCTTCCTCACTTCCAGAAGGAATCAACATATCATCACGAAGGACCACCACAAACGTAACAAGGTAGGGATTAAAGACCGTATTCATGAGACCTGAAGACATGACTGGTGCATAAGTCAAACCAAAAGGCACCACCCTAAATTAAAGATATCGAAAAGGATATCAAGGACTCATTGGTCACTAGAAACAACTCAATAGAAATAACTTCGTTTCAATACCCCTAACTCTTATAAGATGGTAAATGCAATCCCTTAGAGATTAGTTGCACCTTAAGACAAGAAACAAACTTACCCCTTCACAACCCTTTACAAGCTCCCACTCATTGACGGGTCATTAGGGAATTGGAATCTAACTCCATGGGCCCTACCATCAATGGAGATACAACATGCATGCAATCAATCCATCCCAAGTATAATCATTAAAATCTACCACATCTAATCCAACAAAACCATAAGTCAAGACCTAAATGCCACATGACCAATGAACAATTTCCATAGACCTTTCTAGCAACAATAGACTCACTAATGAGATAGACACCAAAAGTCCACATAACCATCTGAAACACATGAAGCCGACTAGCAACAAAAAGAAACTTCAACATACCGATAGCCATGTCGGGCGCCACATCCACCCCTTGCCTCCTTTGGAGAGCATAGAAATGATTACATCTTGGAGCACCTCCATGATCAATATACCCACCTTGGGCCTCTTGATTCAAATGACCACCTTGTCCTTGAGGACGACCCTCCTTGCCCTTGTTTCGGACATAAGGGCAATCAATATGCTTGTGACCTTCTTTCCCACACCTGTAACACGCCCTTGAATTCTTTAAGCATTTGCCATGATGATGCCTTTCACATTTTGGGTTTGGGAAACTCCTTCTACCACCGCCTCCTTGGAACCTTGGTCTATCCATTCCTTCCATAGCAAGCCTCTTGTTTGGAGCACTAGAAGACCCTTAGCCTTGAAATTCGATATCTTGTTGGAACAAGTGTAAAACCATGCAATTCAAAAGTGAAATCATGCTAGAAAATTTAATGCAAAACCATCAATAGATACTTGGTAGCAACCTCAAGCAATATTCATCAAAGCCCTTTGTCAAATCTCATGATAGATCTTAGATTCATAGCTTAAAACATGCTAAAACAACCATAATTTCATGAAACCCCAGCATAGTGTGCAGTGAATTTCATAATAAATAATACCCACGAGTAAATTAATTTTAAACCATGCAATTTTTAAGAAAAGGAAGCTTAGGCATCATGGGTAAAAGGAACCCATAAAAGAAACCCACATGCCTTAGCTTTGGAGAATAACTTGATAAAGATTGGAGATGGAGACTTGAAGCTTGAATGAGAACCTTGAGATCCGAATGAGTTTGAGACTTGAATTTAGGAGTGAAATATTTGGCTAAGTGTTTAAATGAGTATTGAAGAATGTTTAGGATGATATGAGGGTGAAAAATAGCTAAGTATAGGTATTTTCACGTTTGGGAACACTTAGGACCAAGACTCAAAAGTTTTGGACTGAACTTGGATAACTGTCACAAAAAAATGTGTGGCGCGTCGCGCCAGCAACGCGCAAACCCCTCTGGAAATTGAAACTTTGAAATTTGAAATTGTGAATTCTTCACTCTAAAAAGGGGGTTAGACCCTTTTCCCACTCAATTTGACCCCCTGAACAAGAATATAAAGTCTAATTTTCAATATCACATTTGGATTTTCGATATCACGAATTTAGAGATATATGGATATTACAATTCCGGGCACTTTCAGGGCACATTTTCAGGCACTTTTTGGGGTCGTTACAACTTTTCATTCATGCTTGTTAAGACTTATTTATTATGTTTGAATACTTATTATTTGAGGGTGAGCCCGAAATTGTTTTGAGCCCCGCTCCACTCTATGTATAGGTGTCTTTGGATATTATGGTTGTTTATGTTTGAGCTTGACTCCTCTTATGATTATGTTGGTATGAAAGATTTTCCTTAGTCCCGCTTCCCCTTTTTATTATTGTCACATTGAATATTGTTTCCATTTCTTCTGCAACCAAGGATGTGTATATGATTTGTTTGGAGTGTCATGTCTAGGCCCTAGGCTTGGGTCATGATAGTGTCTAATACCTTCCCTTCGAGGTAACTAGAACCCTTACCCGATCTATGATGAATTAGACCCTTAGAGTTAGTTTTAAATTAGAATGGTGTCCTAATGCACCTCAAATCATTAGGTGGCGACTCTTCAACTTCGGTCAATTTCAAAATCGCCAAAAGAGTGTTGTCACTACGTCGTCCAGACTCCGGTCTTTTCGCGAGAAAAATGGGGCATGACACCCATCTCCTTACCCATAAAAAAATCTTAGACCGTGAATCATATGGGATTTAAACCCAATATTTTATCGATATTTGTCTCAAGATGTAATACCTTTCACTTTTACGTAAGTGTTTCATTGTTTGAAGAATTAAATAATTAGTATATGAATTAAATTATATCTGATTTTAATGAAACTGGTTGAAATTTTCAATATTGGTAGCAATGCAGCAAAGAGGTTTTCTATACCTGCCAACCGTCTCGCTTCAGCTTGAAGGATTCTTCATTTTTTCCTCTTGACCATTGTTCCAACCCTCTTAATTTCGAGGATCAAGTTGAACATCATGCTTGAAGCCATCCAATGGCTATTAATAATCGCCCAAGTAATTTTTGCACGTCGTTCTCCCCTTTTCAATCAAATAATTGAATCCGAGCATATCACTAAATTAAATACCCTTTTCAATTAAATAATTTAATCAAAGCATTATCACTAAATATTTTCTTTCTGACAGTACGATATCAAGTAAGCTGACCCAAAAAAAAAAACACACTTTTCGTGCACATAACCAAATAACATATACTTACTTTAATTATTGTAAAAAAAACACAGGTATATATAAATAGTTTAATCCTTGGAGTTAGTAAATTGTAAGAATAATCAATAGTATTTGTGTAAAAGCAACAACAACAGCCATATAGCTCAATGTTGTAGTAGTAACATACAAATTACTTTAATGTCAGGATGAATTGCTCCTAATTATCAATGGCCATATTCACACAAAATTTCGCATACAAAGAATAGATTAAATAGTCTAGATGCACGTAGGAAATAATAAGAGTAATTGTCCATCTAGTCGGTTAAAAGTCTAAGAAGAAGAAAGTAGGGAGAAAAGAGAAGACATCTTATTTTTCTTGAAGAATATTTAGATCTGTATTACAATAAAAGAAATTCTTATGTTTGTAGGAAAAAATTGAAAAAATTGAGATGGTCTCCATGTAGGATTCCTAACTCTTAAAAAAATCTATATAATAGATATTCACTATAAATCAAATATATTTGTAACAGTAAATGAATTATATGTTTTATATCTTAATATCTATATTAATTACTTTCTCTAAACTACTTTGTCATTCTAATTAAAATAGGTTGTCATTTTAAAAAATAAAGATATGATTAAGTTGTTTTTCTCATTTTGACAGCAGTGATAATTATTTTAGAAAGCGATAAAATTAACTAATTAGCACTGGAAATCCAAGTGTCTAGCATATATACACAATCCAATATTGGTATTGCTTAAATTAACTCTTGTTTTATTTATTGAAGATAAATTAAAGAGAACATACTTAGTGAATAAAATTTAACATTAAAAATAATTAAAGATAATAAATAAGGTATAATAGTCAAAATACATAACATCTTAATTAAGGCATGTGTTAAAAAAATGTAACAAATAAAATGATCCAAGGGAGTAGTTATAATTCTAATGGAGTAGCGAAATGAGTAGTTAACATTATTAAGGATGACTAAAGAATTACTTTTCTCGCAATATTATCACGATTCAAGCCTAAGGCCCAGACGTGACACGGCAAATGGAAACTCGAAGGGACCTCAAACAAGCCTCTTAGCATATCATTTACACATCCTTGGTCGCGGAAGCAATTAAACAACAACAAGAGAGAATATATAAGGGTAAAGGGACTAAAAGAAGTCTTTTATAGCATAAATCATAAAGAGTCAAATGTCAAAGCATAATTACGTCACTTGTCCAACAACACCTCTAAATATAGATTTGTGCGAGGTCCAAGACACTTTCAGATCTCACCCTCATAGTGTAAGGAGTTCAACATTAAGAAATGACAAAGGCAAGAGTAGCATAACTACTTCCCCAAACATTGAGGACTCACCAATAGCTTATCTTCAAATATGTCCAACTAGCCACGGGGAGGATGATAGAGAGGAGCTCCGATTCCTACATAGTAACATCATGTAGGCATAGAGTATGTGTTAGTATGTTTGAATGTACTAAGTATGTAAAATGCAATGCTACAAGAGATAGACAACATAGTCAAAATACCCTCAATTGGTAGTACGGGTCTAACACCCCCCGACAAGGTGGTCAATGTATATACCCCTCAATATGGTAGTACAGGCCAAGCACCTCCCGACAAGGTGATTGAGGCATAGCACGCCCTTAACAAGGTGTGGTCAACTTGCAACACTACAGATACTTTTCAAGAAATCAACACATATATACATCCCTTTCATCATCATAAAGCCACTTAACTCATAATCCATGCTATAGACCCTCAATAACTCAAGAACTCTTAACCGGACATTTTATCAAACACTTGGAGGGAGTGTAATGCTAGTTCAAATTTATGCAAGTCAAGAGTGAAATCATGTGAAAAAATAAATCAACCTACCGACACTTGGTAATACCATCATGCAAGATGCATTGAAACCCCTCATCAAATCTCATCATAGATCATAGATCCACAGTTCAAACACATGCTTAAACAATCAATATTTTATAAACCCCAACATAGTTTATAGTCAAATTTATAATAAGAAGTATCCATAGTAAATCAACTTGAAAACATGTAATTTGCATAAAAAGGAAGGTTGGGCACCATGGGTGAAAGGACCCAATGGTTGAAACCTGCATACCTCAACTTTGGAGATTTCCTTGATAAAGATTTGAATGAGAACTTGAAGCTTGAGTGAATTTCTTTGAGATCTGGAATGAGTTTGGGACACTTGAATTTGACTTAAATATTTGGATAAGTGTTAGAGAGGGTTTTGGGGAATGTCTTGAATGATATGAGGTTGAAAAATTGCTAAGTGTTTTTATGCATAGAGAGGCTTAGGCCCAATATCCTAAAGCCTTAGGCCGAAATAAGAAAACTGGCAATAAAATACACTGCTCCGTGATGGCTCTGTATCGCGGAGTCAACGTGAAGGCTCACTAGAAATTGAAATTTATGGAAAATGAAATTTTGCTACGGTTGCTTTAAAATCGGGGTTAAACCCATTTCCCACTCAATTTTCCCCCTGATCAAGAATATGAAGTCGGATTTTCGATATCACGCACAGATTTAGAGATATATAGAAATTATGATAATGGACATTTCTGAAGCACAATTTCAGGCACTTTTTGAGTTGTTTCAAATTACTGCATCTGTTTCATTTTAAGTGGCATCGACACGATATTTAAGAAAAAGAGAAGATTTTTAAAACAAGTAGAGGCTAATACAATTCTAAGATATTTGTGTGGCTAAAAATCATTTCATTAAGGGTAAAGAATAATTTTAAAGTTAAATTGTTTTCTATTAGAGTAAGATGATTTTTTTTAAATGGACCAAAAAATGTGATATAAAATGGGACAAAAAAGATAATACAATAAATAAATGTTTAATAAAAAACAAAAATATATATTACATTGGACAAGCAAATACCCATGAATCGTTCAACTAAAAAATAAAAGTAAATACCCATGAAGGGACTAGTAGTATGACAATATTATGCTGAATGATGCATTTCTATGATCTGAAATGATGAATGTTGCAATTAGTATTTGTTTATGAGTGTGTTCTTGAGATTACAGTTGGACCCCTCATTTTATTAATGCCACTGTCTCCTTCCTTTTGGGTTTCCCTTTTCAATTGTTCACAAGTATTAAGGGTAAAAAATATTTTTGAATTATTCAAAATGAAGCAAAAATACTACTTCATTATTTAAATGAGATTTATATGTGAGCTTTCTTAAAATATGAAATATATTATTCTGAAAATAGGTAAGATAATTTGATGGTGTAATAATTATTAAGAATGCAAATGAATAATACTTAAAAGTGTTTTTGTAATTGATGATAGAATCCAAAGTTGTACAGGATGTGTGTAGTGGGCGTGAATTGTATGCTGGCGTCGAGCTGTTTTGATTATGATTGGAATAGTAGGGAACAAGTGTTTGTTTTGGCGGAAAAGATTCCTGTAATTCCGACCACTATTACCATTTGGCATGCATGTTAAGGGCCTGCCTGGTTGTCCTTTTTTCTTTTTTCTTTTTCACAACCTAGGGTGTGTTTTGTAGGACGAAAAAAATTTTTTTGAAAAATATATTTCATCGTTTGATTGTTGAATAAAATTATTATTTTTTATAGAAAATATTTTTTATTAGTTTTTAGAAAATAGAAAATATTTTAAGAAAATAATTTATAACATGAAAATCAACCCAATAATCGATTTGGGATTGGACCTGCATCTCTGATACGGAACTTAACTCGACTTTCAACCCAAGATTTGACATTTAAATTTAGAAACAACTCTGACTTTTGAATCAAGATCCCAACACACTTATTCCAGGCTTAACTTTCAAACAATTTATTTTTTTAAAAAATAATATTTAAATTTTTCTGGGGGAGGTAAAGAAAAGAATTTTTCAAAATTTGAAGTACTATTAAACTTTTTTTTTTTTTTCATGTAGGGGTGAGGGGGCTGCTAGCAAGGTAGGGGTAGGAGTGGGGTAAATTTTTTTTTTTTTCAAAAAAAATTGAAATATTTTCAAAAATAAATTTTTAAAATATTTTTATGGGGTGGGAGGTAGGGGGTAGGTGGCTGGTAGGAGGTCAGGAAGGGTGGGAAAATATAATTTTGAATTATTTTTAACTTTTTGGGTGATAGATGAGTCAAAGTAGGGATGTTAAAAAAATAAAATTTTCAAAATGTGAAATACTTTTAAAAATGAATCTTATTTTTTTCAAAAAAATTAAATTTTAATTTTTTTTTATAACGGGGAAGGGGAAGGGGGGGTGTTATGATAGGGATGAAGTAAAAAATATTGTAATTTCAGTTTGGAGGATAGTATTGAAAAAAGAATATTATTTTTAATTTTAGAAAGAAAGTCTTTTTTTTTTAAATTTGAGAAAAGTAAATTAATTTGAATAATATATTGAAAATATTTAAACCACCTAGATATGAGAAAATTAAAAGATATTTTTCATTCACGGAACACACATTTTTATTTGCTTTATCAAAGGAAATCCTATGTCAATTCTTTTGCCATTCCCCATGTTTGACACATTCCAGGTTCTCAATTTTCTCTTCCATCAAATATTTTAGAAAAACTTATCTCATGGCAATTACCATTACCTCTAGAATTGTTAGAAAACTTTTAATCATTGAAAATAATTGATTTATTCAAAGTTGAATAAAAGTATTAAAAATTTTCACATATTCATATTTATCTAATAAAACTCTTAATTACTTTATATTTTTTCGTGGAATAGTTTGTGAATAATTGAAAGGGATAATAGTGAAAAATTAATATTTAATTTATATTCTTAAATATTTTTCTTAAGTGATATATTAAATTTCAACAATTTACTTAATATGGATAAGAAAGAGTACTAAAATACGAAACTATCTTTATTACTTTCTATTTCAATTTGTTTGTTTGATTAATTTTAATTTGATTCAGAGTTTGAGAAAATAAAAAGATTTTTGAATTTTGTGTCATAAATTAAAATATGTAGAATATATCAAAATGTCTTTAATTTGTAGTATTAAACTTACTATATAAAAGGTTGCAAGTAAAAAGTATCTAAAAAATATTTTTTTTTCAAAACTAACCAAGTACACATTTGAATTGACTTATTTTAAGTGCTTTTAAGCCACAATAACTTTTGAGAAACTTTGAAGTGTTTAGATAAAATCAAAAAGTACTTACAAGTACTTATTTTTAAAGCAAAATAACAAAAATAAGCTAAAAATCAATCTAATAAAAGCGACATAAATAAATAGAGTAATAAGGTGAAGGTTAATAGTTTGATGCACGTTTTACAACATCTGTTCTTAAAATAGGAAACCTTTTTTTCTCCCTAAAATATCACGGTTTTTGAAATTTACTAAATTGGTTGTGTATGCTACTTGACTAGTTAAGAGGTAACACAAGTTGAAAAGTACTAATTGCTGGTACAAACTTACGTGTATCGTGTGTTTACATTATTAATAAACAAATAATATGTGATTTTTTTAGCTACAACTGTTAATACATTACCACAGTTAACTACCATATATTCTGTAGATATCCTAAATATATAAAACAATACTGAAAAATATATAAAATTCCCTTGAACTTGTTCACTAAACTTACTTTAGGGATAATTCTTTACCCCTCTTATTCTTGTTTGAAAATGAGCAAATATCTAAGACTACAATGTGAGTTTCATAATAAGAAGTGCCTTGCACATGTGCCATGTTATTCCTATGTGAGAGTCACTATAACGACCCTTCAGGTCATTTTCGTGTTACTGCTTTCTTTTCAACGATTATAGTTTTTTCATGGAGATCCCAAGTCATTTATGACTTGTTGGTACTGACAGTTCAGTCGTCTGGTCATTCATTTGGATTTTGTACAATTTCATGTTTAGAGGTGAAACGACCCTAAAAAGTGCCCTAAAAATGCCTCGAAAGTGCCCTGAATCCTAATTTCTATATATCTCAAAATTCGTGTGTGATATAAAAAATCCGACTTCATATTCTTGTTCAGGAGAAAAATTGAGTGGGAAATGAGTCTAACCCTGATTTTTAGAGCAATCGTATCAAAATTCGAAAATCCACAATTTGCAAATTCCAATAACGATCCATAGCCCTGGCGCGACGCGGCCAGGGTGCGGATCAATGTTATTTTTGGCTTGTTATTTCTTGTCTGGTCCAAGGCCTTTGGGTCTTGGGCTTAAGCCTTCCCATGCGTGAAAACACCTATACATAAACATATTTCACCTTCATATAATTCAAGACATTCCTCAATACTTACTCAAACACTTAGACAATATTTCATATGAAAATTCAAGTGTCCAAATCTCTTCAGATCTTAAGAATTACACTCAAGCTTCATGTCTCCATTTCCAATCTTCATCAAGAATTCTCCAAAGCCAAGGTATGTGGGTTTAAACCATTGGGTCCTTTCACCCATGGTGCCTAAGCTTCCTTTATATCCAAAATACATGTTTCTAAATTGATTTTACGTATGAGTTTTCTATTATGAATTTGGCCGTGAACTATGTTAGGGTTTCATAAAAGTATGCCTATTTATGCATGTTTTGAGCTATGAATCTTTGATCTATCTTAAGATTTACTTCAAGATTTCTTGCATGATTTCACTCTTTAATTACATGGTTTTACATTAGCATTGCCCAATCATCAAATGTATGATAAAATGTTCGATTATGATTTCTTGAGGAATTGTAGGTCCAATGCATGTCTTATGAGTTAAATAACTTTACGATAATAAAAGGAATGCATGTATATGATATTCTCATATATAGTGTTGGAAATTGACCATGCCTTATTCGGGGGGTTAAGAGCCTGAGTAACCATGTCGAGGGGTTTGTACCTTGATAACCGGGTTGAGGGATATGCACCTCAATCACCATGAGTGGTAGGATGCGACGATCCACCAACCAATCAAGGAGTTTGTACCTTGATAACTGGGTTGAGGGGTTTGTACCTCAATCATCATGAGTAGTAGGTGAGACGATCCATCAACCAATCAAGGGGTTTGTACCTTGATAAATTATGAACTCCATAATGATGGTCTCTTCTTGCACATGTATTATGTTCTATGTAAGAATGATTTACTTCAACCATCTTCCATGCATGCCATATTGTTATATACTACTCATTGACTATGCTTATGCATTTCGATTATGTTGCTTATCTCTTGTTGCATTGCATCCTACATTAGTACATTCAAACATACTAACGCATACTCTATGCCTACATGATGTCACCATGTAGGAATTGGATCCCAACTTGAGCATCTTCTTCCACGTGGCTAGTACAATTTCTCTCAAGTTATTTGGTGAGTCTTCCATTCTGAGGATGATGTTTATGATCTCATGCTATGTTTTAAAACTATCTTTCTTTTATGTATGTATTGACTATGAGGGTGAGCCCGATTGCTTGTCATGGTCCCCGCTCTTTTCTATATAGTAGAGGTGTTGTTGGACATGTTATGTATGAAGTCTTGACTCTCTTGTATTGATGCTTATGTTATGAAAGTATCCTTTTAGTCCTTTTCCCCTTATTTCTACTCTTATTATGTTGTTTAATTGCTTTCGCGACCAATGATGTGTAATGTATGTTAAGAGACTTGTTTGAGGTCCCTTCAAGTTCCTCATTCTAGGTCGTAGGCTTAGGTCATGAAAAACTTGGTATCAGAGTACTAGTTTGTTAATGGTCGACATCCAACACACTACGTCGATTAGAGTCTTGTTCATGGTTGTGTTGTGCACGTCTATGAGCTGAAGGCTATGAGACGTTTTAGGAAATGTTTCCCTTCTTCATGTTCTAAGTCGTGTTATAGATTTGAAGTACGGTTTTCGTCCTAACAATTATTCTTTGCTATGCTAGATCATGCCTAACATAAGAGGAAGAAGGGCCCACACTCCCTAGGAACAACCAAATGATGGTGAGCTCCGAGATGCTCTCACTATGCTAGCACAAGTTGTATCCAATCAAGTCAATCAAGGGGCCCAAGCCCCACATGCTCCTACCCTAGGATCTATGGTGAGAGACTTCATGAGGATGAACCCACCAACATTCTATGGCTCTAAGGTAGATGAGGACCCTGAAGAGTTCATTGATGAGGTCTACAAGGTATTGACTATCATGGGTGTTAGATCGAAAGAGAAAGAGGAGTTGGCAGCCTACCAACTCAAAGGGGTAGCACAAATATGGTTTAGTTAATGGAAGAAGGAGAAGGGAATTAATAATGTGGTACTTTGGGAGGAGTTCAAAGCGGCTTTCCTTAATAGGTTCTTCCATCTTGAGCTTAGGGAGGCCAAGATAGTGGAGTTTATAAATTTGCGACAAGGGTCTATGAGTGTGAGGGAGTATGCCCTCAAGTTCAATCAACTCTCTAAATATGCTCCTCACTTGATTGACGACCCAAGGTCTAGAATGATGTAACAACCCCCAAAAGTGTCCGAAATGTGCCTCAGATGTGCGGGATAATAATTTCCTTATATCTTAAAATTTGTGATCTATTTCGGAAATCCGACGTCATATTCTTGTTCAAGGGTTCAAATTGAGTGGAAAAAGGGTCTAACTCCAATTTTAGAGCGAACAATTCACAATTTCAGTTTTCCAAAATGACAAAAAATAGTGTGCTTGCGCATCATTGCCGCGACGTGCCACTGTGTTAAATTGATACCAGTTTTCATGTTCGGTCCAAGACTTTTGGGTCTTGGGCCTAGGCCTTCCCACACGTGAAAATACCTATACTTAGCTTTATTTCCCCCCCCCCCCCCATATCATCCAAGGCATTCCCAAATATTCTCCCAAATACTTAGACAATATTTCATCTCCTAAATTTAAGTCACAAATCTCATCCGGATCCTAAGAATTTCACCCAAGCTTCAAGTCTCCATCTCCAATATTCATCAAGTTTATCTCCAAAGCTAAGGTATGTGGGTTTCTTTCATGGGTTCCTTTTACCCATGATGCCCAAGCTTCCTTTTCTTACAAATTGCATGATTTAAAATTGATTTACTTATGGGTTTTGTTTATTATGAAATTCACTGCCCACTATGTTGGAGTTTATGAAATTGTGGCTGTTTTACTATGTTTTGGGCTATGAATCTTTGATCTATCTTAAGATTTGATGAAGGGTTTTGATGTATATTGCTTGAGAGTGCTACCAAGTATCTATTGATGGTTTTACATTGGATTTTCTAGCATGATAATACTCTTGAATTGCATAGTTTTACACTAGCACTACACACTCTCTTAGTGTTTGATAAAATGCCTTTTTAAGGACTCTTTAAGTTTTAATGATCTATTTGTTGAGTTGTGATTCAAATGACTCCATTATGATTGTGCACTTTCTAAAGATTTGTTTAAATCATGAAAAGTTGATGATGTTGTAGGGCTAGATTAAGCCCTTTTCTTAAGGTTATACCTCTTGTGAGCATTTGATGTTGGTATTAATGAAAGGGTATTGTTGATGATGACCCATTCTTATGATTGAGGCTCACCATTTAAGGTCAATGATGTTGAGAGCTACTCATGCTATGTCTCTATGTTTATTACAAATTATTAAAGTATGAATATTTTATATATTCCGTGGGATTAGACTTTGCACCTAGTGGACTAGAGGCGAGTCCCCGAGTCCTAAAACAATGTGCCACCATAGGTTAAGGGATTAGAGGCGAGTCCCTAAATCTCTAAGAGGTGAGTACCCTAACTATGAGGGCATGAGGCGAGTTCCAAGTCTGGTCTTGAGGCGAGTACCCAAGTCTAAGAACTAGAGGCGAGTACCTGTTTCACACAAGGCTTAGTGGATCCACTTAGGTATTAGGAGGTTTACCTTGGCAAGTAACTTTCCCTTTTCTTCCGATGTGGGGTTGACATCGGGATTCCAAGTTGTAGCTTGATTGGTCTTATTTTATGTCGGTTGAGGTTTCTTCGCACACTATGCATTATCAACTGTGCAAGTTGATTTGGATCGTAAGCATGGTTTTACTTCAAACATCATTCATAAATGTCATATTGTTAATATGTTATTCATTGATTATGATTATGCATTTTGCATATGATGCCTATCTCTTGTTGTATTGCATCCCACATACTTAGTATATTCAAATGTACTAATGTATACTCTCTGCCTATATGATGCCACCATGTAGGAACCGGTGCACCGCTTGATCATCCACCTCCTCCACATGGCTAGTATGATTGTCTTTCAAGCTTGTTGGTAAGTCCTCCATTTCGGGGACGTTGCTTATGATCTCTTTCTATGTACTAAGATTATCTTTCCTTTATTTATGTATTGACTATAAGGGTGAGCCCGGTTGTTTATCATGGCCCCGGCTCTTATCCATGTAGTAGAGGAGTTGTTGGACATGTTATGTATCTATGCTATGAGTCTCGACCTCTTGTTTCTTGATGTTATGTGGAAGTTACCCTTAGTCCCAATTCTTTTTGTTTATGCTTATCTCTCATTGTCATTTAATTGCTTCCACGACCAAGGATGTGCAGTGATATGCTATGAGGCTTGTTTAGGACTCATTCGGGTTCCCTATTCACTGGTCACGTCTAGGCTCTAGGCTTGGATCATGAAAAATATGGTATCAGAGCACTAGGTTATTAGATCCTTAGAATCTAACACACCACGTTGATTAGAGTCTTATTCATGGTTGTGTTGTGCACCACAACTATGAATAGGAGGCTGTGAGACGTTTAAGAAAATGTTTCCCTTCTTTATGTTCTAATTCGTGCTATAGAGTTGAAGTAAGTTTTTCTCCCTATCGATTGTTCTTTGCTATGCTAGATCATGCCTAACACAAGAGAAAGAAGAGTCCGCTCTCCCGAAGAATAACCGACTCATGGAGAATTTTGAGATGCACTTACTATGTTAGCTCAAGTCGTGGCTAATCAAGCCAACCAAAGGGCCCAAACCCCTCATGTTCCTACTCTGACATCTCGAGTGAGGGACTTTATGAGGATAATCCCATCAGAATTCTATGGATCTTAGGCAGATGAGGACCCTCAAGAGTTCATCATTGATGAGGTCTACAAGGTATTGACTATCATAGGAGTTAGATCGGAGGAAAAGGAGGAGTTGGCGGCTTACCAACTCAAAGGGGTAGCACAAATATGGTTTAATCAATGGAAGGAAGAGAAGGGGGTTAATAATGTGGTTTTATGGGAGGAGTTCAAAGAGGCTTTTCTTAATTGGTTCTTCCCCCTTGAGCTTAAGAAAGCTGAAGTGGTGGAGTTCATGAACTTCAAACAAGGATCTTTGAGTGTGAGGGAGTATGCCCTCAGTTCAATCAACTTTCAAAATACGCTCCCCAATTGGTGGCCGATCCATGATCTAGGATTAGTAAATTCGTGATGGGAGTATCTTAGTTAGTGAGTGAGGAGTGCCGGTCTGCTATGTTGATTATGATATGGATTTGTCTTACCTCATGATTTATTTCGAATAACTTGAGGGGAAGAAGCTTAGAAAGAGGAAAAGTAAGGGGTCCGAGAGGGCTCGATTTGATGGTAGTTTCCGAGGTCAAGAGTGCGACAATGCTCCAAACAAGAGGGTTGCCAAGGATGGGGTGGCCAACCCAAAGTATCAAGGTGAAGGTGTTGGTGCGCAAGCTCCTCTTCCATGCGACAAATGTGGAAGGTACCACTCAGGAGATTGCTTAGCTGATTCGGGTGCATGTTTTGGATGTGGTGGAATGGATCATAAGATGAGGCATTGTCTGTGGGTCCCTAAAGATCATAAAGATGGTCGTCGATGTTCTTTACCATACCCCTCTAGGGGTCACTAGACTTGGCTTGGTGCTTCGCGGGTAAGTTGAAGGCTTTTGAATTTGATTGATCGGGTTCCTCTATACCTTGCATTATTCCTTTTTGGTTGCTTAGGGGCCTCTTGTGTGCCCCAAGTTGTTATGTGAACCTTTGGTGTCTACCTCTTGTTGAGTATATTATTGCTAAGAATGTTCATAGGTGTTGTTCCGTGTTCATCTTGCCTTAGGTCTTACATTGTGACTTGTTGGGGTTGATGTGGTAGAATTGATGTCATGCTTGGCATGGATTAGTTGCATGCATATTATGTCCCCATAGATTGTAGAACCTGTAGAGTTAGAATCCTACTCCCTATGAACCCGTCTGAGTGGGAGGTTGTCAAGTGGTAGAAAAGGAGGTAGGTCCATTCTTGTCTTAAAGTCCAATTGATCTCTAAGGGTCACCCCATGTTCTTGTTGTATAGGGTCTTGTCTTGTGATTTTGGTTGAACTTAGCTTGTCGGGTTGGAGGTTTTGAGGTGGTTTAGCTACTTGAATATCGTGTTTCCAATGAGTGTAGAACACGTAAGGTTATAATATGATGGTTAAGGATGGTCGATTTATTTTGTCAACTACAATGGGTTAGTTACTTCTCTAAGCTTGATCTTTGTTTCGGGTTTTGTTTCTAAGTGAGGATGAGGGTAGGTGATATTCCTAAGTGTCTTCCCAGGCTAGGGGAAACATTTGAGTATTGTTGGAGATGTTTGATTGAGTTATGCGCCGGCTATGTTTATGTGTTTCATGAATAGTCTTAAAACCGTACCTTGGCTTGTTAGAGGTGGCCTCTAGTGGTGAAGCATTGATTTATTTATAGCTTTTAAATCATTTTGGGGTAGTGTTGTAATTCCTGGGGATGAGAGGTTGTTTGCTTAATATGATAGGTGTGGACTAAGGATAACACAAAGGTAGTTGGAATACTTTAAGGATCATGACATGAGTGTGCATCATTATCCCCTGGTAAGGCTAATGTTTTTGTTGGTGCTCTAAGTAGCCTAGCATGTTTTGAAGGTGGTGGTAAGAGGTGACTTGAGGGTTCCATCGTTCGGCTAGATTAAGGGATTAAATTCGAAGAAGTTGAGCATGGTGGTGTAGTATTCTTGATGTTTCCAAATTTTCTTTGGTTGGAGAGGTCTAGGTTAAGCAAGGCCTTGATTCCGTCATATTAGGGTTAGAAATTTTGGGTAAAGAGATGGTAGAGTGGAGGTTGTCTCCCAAGGGGGAGATGGTGGTTTATGGTACCAAGTGGACTAGGTGGGTTTAAGGTTGACAATTGAGTTTAGGATTGTGAGTCCTTGTAGGATGTAGAGAAGGTTTGGTAAGGTTGCTCAAGGATTGGAATTACCTAGGGATATGGTTATGGTTTGTCCGATTTTTCATGCTTTTAGGTTGAGGGATGTGTTGATGATTCAAGTGTTATAGGGCTCTTGAAGTTGTGGACAATGTGGAGGATAAGTCGACTTATGAGGAGGTCTAGTGGAGAAGTTGGGTGGATTTGTGAGGGCATAATGTTCGTCAAGGCCCATTGGAAAAATCGCCAAATAGTTAGTGCCTCCCGGGGAGCCAGAACGGGCATGGAAAAGCGATATCCATACTGCTTTCATTCTATTCAAGTGTATGATATCATGTCAAACCTTTTTTGTGATTTCATGTCTCATGTTCCATCCCTTAAGTCATTTACATGCATTCATGTTTACATTGAAAAGGTTAATGGTGATTTTACACTTATATTGAGATTTTTAAAATGGTGTTTAAGTGTGTTGTGGCATTCTTTTTTTTTTTGCCTTGCCTTTTTATGATTATTCTTCTCTTGTACGTTCATTTGAAATTTGTGGATGAATGTTCCCAGGGGGAAGATATTGTAACGACCCCAAAGAGTGCCCGAAATGTGCCTCGGAAGTGCCCGGAAATGTAATTTTCATATATCTCAAAATCCATGATTTATTTCAGAAATCCAACTTCATATTCTAGTTCAGGGGGTGAAATTGAGTGGGAAAAGGGTCTAACATCGATTTTAGAGCAAATGATTCACAATTTTGGTTTTCAAAAATGACGAAAAATAGTGTGCCTGTGCGTCATTGGCGCGAGGCGCCACTGTGTTACATTGATAACAGTTTTCAAGTTTAGTCCAAGACTTTTGGCTCTTGGGCCTAAGCCTTCCCACACGTGAAAATACCTATACTTAGCTTTATTTCACCATCATATCATCCAAGGCATTCCCAAACACTTAGTATGTACCAGTGGGTCATACCAGTTGAGTCCAAGATACCAAGAACCTGATATGAGACCCCGATTATGACTCTTAGGTCACCCTACGAGTTGTACCTGCGAGGCTTACTAGCTGCTAGCTATCTTTTCGGTATAAATTTTTAGGGTTATTTTATAAACAATATAAATAGTTTAAGTTAGGGTTTTATTGGGGGAGATTCGAAATAGAGAAGAGAACATCATCTTTGAAAATGGTCTCAAGAAAACTTTTAGGGTTTTAGCTTATTGTATCATTTTCTCTTAGAAAACCCAATTTTGGGGATTGCAAATCTTGCTTTATGGTTATTATCAATCTATTAAGATTTTTGGTTTGCAATTGGTGGTGTCTTAAATCTTCATTTCCTTGGGTAAAATTCTCAATCATGTCTTATATTTGCACTTTTTGTTGGTTTTGACTTAGCCATGAGTAGCTAAGCACCTACAACTTGGAGTTCCTAGTTGTAGGAACCTTCGGTAGTTGACTTGAAATGACCTAGGTTAATTTATTTCTATGATTGGGGTTTTGCACTTATTATCTATTTCTCTTTGTTATAATTGTTGTTTTGTAGTGGCCAACACCAAATCCTGCCTACTATTATGATCCCGACCAAGGTGGTGACTAATAAGAAAAGAGAAATAGATGATAGAATTTGATTGATGTATTCTCATCTAATCAACCAAACTTGACCAAGGAGAGGTTGACTGGGACAATAGGTAACGATTAGTTGACACACCATGGTTGCCGACCAAGCGCCATTGTTAAATTCAACCTTTACCTTCACAAGCAGGCTGGAAGAATCTAAGTTACCATCCTATATGCGAATCTCTAATTGTAGTTATATTATCTAGGTTAGTCGAATCAACGAACCATGGGAAACATAATTCCCAAGTTGTCCCTAAAATTGAGTATTCTCCCACATCGCAGTATAGTATTCATTTTACTTTATTCTTTCATCACAAATCCCTCCATTTAGAGATTTTAGTTATAGACACTAGAAATGATTCATGGCGAATTCTCATAGTCAAACCCTCTATTCCCTGTGGATTTGATCCTACCTTTTGGTTAGACTAATTGCTGACAATGACTGCTTTCTTATTGGAGTGAGAACATCAGGTTAGAAATTATGGCGCCATTGCCGGGAAATATGGCTAAGTTTTGATGTGATTTCACAATAAGTTAGTTCTAGTGTTAATTTCTAAACTCTCCTGTATTTTACTTTTACTTTTTGTTTTTGCTATTTTGCCTATTCACAGGTTGGTTGGCACCATGACTGGAAAAAAGCTCTACATCATAACCGAATTGTTAGAGACATTGCTGAGGCGAGCTTTGTTTTATGGTCAAGAGTCCGAAGACCCCTAAATGCACTTGAAAAATTTTACTCAAAATTTCAGAGGGGCTCTTGGGACAAGACATCCTTCTTGGGAGTCCATGGTTCTTCAAGTTTTCCTCATGAATCTCTGGAGTGATGCTGCGAAATGATGGTCAATTCTCCCACCTGATGTTTGTTCTAACTAGGGGGAAGTACATAGAGTCTTCCTCATGAACTTCTATAAGGAGCCTAACAAGCAAAAGTTATAGAAAACATCTGTAATTTTAAAAGGATACTAGGAGAACCTTTGGTAGTAGCTTGGCAAAGGTATAACCATTGATTGGCAATGAATCAAAACGATTGTCTAACTAATGATGAACTGGCAGCTAGCTTCTACCGAGCGCTAACCTCTGAACGACAAGGGCAGGCTGATGCATTATTTACAGTGGACTGTTGGGCATTCCTAAATGACCAATTAATGAGATCACCAAGCATATGGATAATCTAGATGCAGTTCCCCAAGTCTACCGACCCTTCCAAGAACAGGCTGGATCATCCACCAGTGTATTAAAGGAAGCTCTAAGTATACACAAGAGTGAGAATGTATTGAATTGGCTGAGATTACCGCACTAGCATTGCATCAGTGATAAGCTGACAAGGATTGAGCAGATGCTTGAGCAAGTCCTGAGTAAGGTCAATGAGCAAGATGATATTATTCCGGAGATAAAGTTTGATGTTCTTAAAGGTAGCTACAAGGTGGACTAACAAACCATATCAATGCAAAGGCTCGAAGGTAGGATGGAGCAGTTGGCAGAGAAACTAGAGGCAGTGTAGGATGAGTAAAAGAAGAATAAAAGGAGCAGCGATGGAATTCTTACAGAAGTCTGATTATCCATGATGGCATGGTCGAGCCATGACGTTAAACAAGTCACTTATTGGGAAGAAACCCAAGAATCTTTTGTGTTTTTGACTATTTTGAACATTTTTATTTGCTTAATTTGTTGGGTGGTAGTTTAAAGTTTTGCTGTGAGTGTAGTTAAGACTTTGAATCAGTTTTATTGTTTTGCCTTTAAGTGTAGTTGGAATAATTGGTTGCAGGAACAAACTAGAAAAATGAGGAGTAGAGAAATTTATGCTTGGAGAAGCTTCTATGACTAGGCCTACGAGTCGTAGTCACTATTACGACTCTCAGTCATGCCTTGTAAAGGGAAACAGTGAGTATTAGAAGTTGGCACACATATTATGAGCCAACTTTATGATTTATAGGGTCTCCTACGAGTCGTAAGTGGGGTTTGTAGTGCTTTCTACAAGACCAGGACCTATGAGTCATAGGACCCCCTACAACTCATAATCAGGGTTTCGTAGGCTCGATCTGCAAAATTTTAAAAAGTGACATGGTTTGGAATATTAAAAGAAATGGTTCTTCTCACTTTATAACCACTAAAACATCACTTTCTACTATTTCATTCATTCCCCAATCATTCTTCTATTAACATCTCCCAGCAAATGCCTTTCACAAAGTTTCTGACCTTTCATTTTTCTTCTCATCACGCGGTTATCTTTCTTCTGGTAAGTTTTGTGTTTATGTTTGGTATATACCAAAAAATAATCTTGTTCTCCAGGTGTTTGAGTGATTATCTTGTGATCAATATTAGCAAAGCCATGTGAAAATGATTGTGATAATGGGAGGAGAACGATTTAAAATTACCTATACCCTTTTCATGAGTCAATTCTTCGATTCAACCATTGCATGTTTCTAGTTGTGCTAAACTAATGTTGAAATTAGGTGATATCCAAAATTAGTTAATACTGGAAATACTTTGACTGAGTTGGAGAATTCATGTTCCATTTTGGAATAAATGTTAAAGTGTAGTGAATAGCCTTATTAATGGATTATTCATGGTTCATTTTGGAATGAATGTTAAAGTGTAGTGAATAGGCTTATTACTGGATTATTCATGTGTTTTTGATTTCTAATGCTTCCTAGTTAACTTTTAGTCATTGGGGAAAGGTGAAAGGCACCCAGGGTGTTCTCTATTTTCTTCAACGAGAACCTATTACGACTCGTAAGTCATTCTACGAGTCATAGTGGCCCTTCGTAGAGGGCAACAGTCATCTGGGGTTCCTTTACATTTTCCATTTGAGGCTCACTATGCTTTGTAGCACTTGTTACAACTCGTAGTGGTGGTCTTGTGACCCAGATCTAAATTTCTAAAATGTTTTAAGAATAAGGTACGAGCCGAGACTACGACTCATAGATTACCCTACGAGTCATACCTTCATCTTTTAGCTGATTCCAGAATACATTTCTCTTAGGTAACTTTACATTACAAGGCTACAGTACAACTAGTAGGTCACCCTGCGAGTCATACCTTCGCCTCATATCAGTAACCCTGCATCTGGTGCAGCTGCTTTTCACTTTGGTATTTGTATTGTTTCTTGTTTGATTGTTTTATGTGTTAGTCAATTATGGAACAAAACATGATGGGACTCATTCATTGGTATATGTTGACTTTTTTAGGTATCATGCCTCCAACAAGTCGAAGGGGTGATGCCTCAACTCCAGGACACCGACTGAGAGATGAGACGTGGGATGATGAACAATTCACTGAGGAGATAAATGTGCACCCAGATCCTGAAGCTAATGTGCATGTGATGAGGTCATAAACAACAAGGGTTCTGATAGAAGTGGATAGCCCCTCCCAGTCTGAATAAGAAGGTGACAATGAAGGATCAAATGATGATGCCTTACTTTATGAGGCTGATTCTCTCGAGGTATCTTAAGTTCAACCAGAGGAGACCACTCCACAATAGCCAGCTGATTTGACTTAGACTGTCACCTCCACAGATCCCCAAAGGATAAGATGGTGTATCCCAAGCATGAGAGAAATCTATGAAAAGGGATTGGAACCAAAGAGTCAAGGGAGGTTGGTGCAGAGGTTTCATGAGTAGGCAAGGTTAAAAGACTCAGGGTTAAGCGGTGCACCGGGATAATAAGCTAAAATTGAGCACCATGGACTAAGATGGCTATTCTAATTTTTGGGAAAGTACGCCCCCTACCTGGTCTGAGAATTTTATGCCTCCTACTATGCTACTTGATGTAGCTATCTTCTGAGGCACAAAAAACCTATTAAGCAGCTACAATTGAGTGAAGTCCTGGTCAGAGGTGATATCTCAGAGGAAACCACTCGGAGGGTACAGTTTGGACCAAATTATAGAGTGCCACACTCCACCGTGGAGTATAACCATAGGATTGCAGATATGAGAAAAAATCTTAATTAGAAGATTGACGGGCTGAGAACAGATCTCTTTAGGTGGATAGCGAACCAAATTTGTGAGGGAGGTATTGAGCCAACATGGATCACAAACCACACTGAGTATATTCTTAAGGCCCACCTCTTATTCAGGGCAAAGTTTTAGCGGTCCATCATCTGTTGGCATATCAGACCCACATTCACTGATAAAGTAATCACATTAGAGAGGGTTGTGTTATTGGCTTGCATCTTAGTAGGGTATGAAATTGACTAGGCTTGCGTTATGGAAGAACAGATTCATGGGTTCAGTT
Organism: Solanum ossicruentum; assembly: GCA_025774065.1. Classification (NCBI taxonomy): domain Eukaryota; kingdom Viridiplantae; phylum Streptophyta; class Magnoliopsida; order Solanales; family Solanaceae; genus Solanum; species Solanum ossicruentum. The sequence continues at coordinate 20,272 of JAOTQR010100893.1, read as the reverse complement.
CGCACCCAGCAAGCCTTGCCATTCCCTATCCTGATACATAGATTATACAAAGAAGCTGGTGTGCAGGTCTCCCTCTACTTGGACCCTCATGTAGAGGTTGTACGTATGATGGACCCAGTCTAATTAAGGCTGACGAGAACCTAGTAGCTCTACAAGTAGAAACTCCTCCAACCATTCCAGAGCCATTCCCGGTAGAGATTCAGACTCAAGGTGCACCTCCAGTTGCTACCGGCACCACTCCAGCCGCTACATAGCCTATGCCAGCTGTTGAGATTGAGTCAACGCCATCCTCAAGTACTCCAGTACCAACAACAACTACATTACAGTTTGATTCTATTATTTCTACTATTGCTTTTTAAGCACTATTATGCAGGGTGGCTACGATGGAGTCCAGGCTATAGGCTTTAGCAGCACAGGTCAGAGCTTGGGTCATCCAGACTGTGAGGGACTCTAAGAAGAGGATGAGGGTATTCACTCGTGCATTGGTAGATGAGAGAGTCAAAGCATTGGATGCTTAAGTTGATGCATTTGAGGTGAGAGTCTAGTGGAGAATTGAGAGCGCTAGAACTGCTGACACAAGCGTAGTGACGGAGGAGTTGGCCAAGTTCAAGGTCGACTACTACAGATGTTACCAAAGCATACAACATGGAAGAGCAACCTGAGAAATATAAAACCTTTCCAAGGCCCCCTTCTTCTTTTCCTCAAAGGCATGGAAAGAGGAATGAGGAAGGTAAGTTTGAGCAGTTTTGGGCGATGCTTAAGAAATTGTCAGTAGACATCCCTATAATAGATTTTTCTTAATAACTTTGCAATCCTGACATGAAAATGGTAGTTGGGTACCTGAATCAAAGGAGTTGTTGTATTTGCCATTAGTGTAGCTACTATGTATTTCTCATTGTCTGCTTTGATTGAAACATCACTTGAGGACAAGTAACAATTCTAAGTTGAGGGTGTAGATATACTGTCAAAATACAACAATTTAATGCCCAAAACAAGGGATTTTATGAGTTCTTAATATGATTATTTTTATGTGTTTTTGTGTTGTTCATGCAGAAAAGTTATGCTGGCATGATTTTGAAGAAAAGTTGTAGATTTTGCTGAATCATTGGACATACGAGCTCACCTATGAGTCATATCCCAAGTTACGAGTAGTACGGCGTGTCATAGCAAGAAACAAAGACCAAAACTCAGAAATCTGCTATGTGGAGTTCACCCTTATGAGGCCATCCTATGAGTCGTAAGTCTCACCACGACTTGTATAGGTGGACTCATAGCAAGAATTAGAGAGCCAAAATGGTGGACCGAAAACTGAATGCCAAGACTACGAGAGGAACATACGAGTCGTACCTCAAGTAATGACTCATACCTATGGGTTTATACCAGTTCAGTCCAAGATGCCAAGAGCCTGATATGAGACCCCGACTATGACTCGTAGGTCACCCTACGAGTCGTACCTATAAGGCATACCAGCTGCCTGCTATCTTTCTTTTAAGGTTTATTTGTAAACACAATAAATACATTAAGTTTAATTTTTATTTGGAGATTGTAGATTTTTAGAAGATAGAACTTGCCTTTGAATATTCTCTCAAGAATATTTTAGGGTTTTAAATTGGTTATATTGTTCTCTCTTGGAAAACCCATTTTGGGGATTGCAAATCTTGCTTTGTACTCATTGTTGATCAATCAAGCTTTTGGGTTAGCAACTTGTGGTGTTTACTCATTGTTGATTAATTAAGCTTTTGTGTTTGCAACTTGTGGTGTCTACAATCTTCATTGTTTTTTTGGTAAGACTCTCGACTATGTCATTTATTTGCAATTTTGTTTGTTTTGCCTTAGTCATGAGTAGTTAAGCACCTACAACTTGGGGTTGTGGGAATCATGGGTTGTTGATTTGAAATAACCTACGTTTATTGCATTTCTATGATCGAAATTTACATGTATTGTCTATTTCCCTTCATTATGATTGTCTTTTGGTGGTGGCCAATACCAAACCCCGCCTACTATCACTACCCCGACCAAGGTAGTGACGAATAGAAAAAAAGAAGTAGGTGATAGGATTCAATTGATGTGTTCTCGTCTAATCAACTAAATTTGACCAAGGGGAGGTTGACTAGGTCAATTGGTAACGGTTAGTTGGCATGCCATGGTGTCCAACCAAGCGCCTGGTGAAATTCAACTTTCACCTTCACAAGAGGAATGAAAGAACCTAAGTTACCATCCTGCATGAGAATTTCCAATTGTAGTTATGTTACTTAGGGTAATCGAGTCAACGAACGATGGTGAACACAATTCCCAAGTTGTCCCTAAAATTGAGTGTTTCCCCACATCGTAGCTTAGTGTTTATTTTACTTTGTTTTTAAATCACAACTCCCTCCCCCCATTTAGAGATTTTAGTTAGATATGCTTAAAATGATTAGTAGTGGGTTCTTGTAGTCAAGCCCCACATTCCTTGTGGATTCGATCCTAACTTTCGATTAGGTTAATTGTTGACATTGATGCTTTCCTATTAGAGCTTGAAAATCATCAAAAACTATGGTGCTTTTGCCAGGAAATACAACTAGGTCTTGACTTTAATTCACTATTAGTTAGTTCTTGTGTTGATTTCTAGAATTTCTTATATTTTACTTTTGTTTTTGTTTTTGTTTCTGATTTTATTTGCAGGGTGTACTAGGTTGTATTCCCAACACAAGGAGCCAAGGCAATCCCTTAGATCCACTCAATTTGAAGATCCGTCGACTACCAAGAAGAATGGCTCAAGCAAAGGATATCGAGGTTAAGGAGGATATGAATATGTATGAGGATATGGGAAGAGAGGAGAATCCACAACAAAGGGGTAACAGGCCACAACTCAGGGACTTCAATGAAAATGCTTATAGATGGAATCAATATCGACTTAAACCTATGGCTATGGATGTTACTGGCGCCATAGTACTACCTCCTTTATCAGCAGATACTAAGTTCACGATATCTAGTGGATTGGTCCAAATACTCCAAAATTGTGGACTATTCATAGGGGTACTTTCGGAGGATCCCCACCATCATCTTCAAAATGTGGTGTTTGTTTGCAAGAGTTTAATGGTGACACAAAACCTTTCTCTTGATGTTGTTGGTTTAAGAAGAGTGTTTCCACTATCATTAACTAGCAATGTAGCTGTATGGTTGTCCGAGCTTCCTCAGGGGCACTATTACAAGTTTGGCTAAGCTTCATAGAGCATTTCTTTAAAGATATTTCCCAAGATCTAAGAAGTTGAAGCACAAGGACCAAATCAACAACTTTGAGCAATTCCGGGTGACTTTATTACCACAATACAGGAGAGGTTTACTAAATGCTTGAGTATTGTCCTCGATCATAGGATTGTTGATGATGCCTTGGTAGAGATTATCTATTAGGCGCTTGATGAGAATAGTCAAGCTTGTGCCGACACAATCATGGAAGGAATGTTCCTTGACCAACCTTTTGCATTAATAGCATCAAGGATGAAGCAAGTGGTCAAAACAAATAGAGCATGGGGTCAACGAGAGCGAGGTATGATGAAGCCTTCTTGTACAGTCAACACCAACAATGAGCAAGCAAAGGTAAATGAAGAGATAATGAAGAAACTTGCTCAACTTCGCACAAGTATGGATTTGGTTTTAAAGAAAACCCAAGAAAGTGTCAAAGCAGTCACCCACCAACCTCCGAGGGCTCCCATCTATGACAATCCATTCTTTGATAAAGATGCATTTTTTGTAAGCAACCAAGCAGAGGGTTTCCAAAACAACTCCCAAGGGTTCAATTCGGATTATTAGAGGCAAGTATCCGGGAATCAAGGTCGGAACTTCAACCGTGATAGGGTGTATAGAGACAACTAAGGTAGATACTATGAGGGAGAGAGAGTTCCAGATGCCGAATGGGGAAGAAGAGAGGGCTACAGAAATGTTCCTTATGTGCCACCTCACAACCGTGATGCCGGGTCAAGTAACTCCAGGATTGAAGAGATGTTGGAAAAGTTGTTGAAGCAGGCCGATCACCAAGATGAGACTTTAAAGGGAATGAAAGTGGATATTTCAAGTATTAACCAAAAAATGAGTATCACTCGGTGGCGAATAAGCAACTTGAACAATAATTTGGACAGTTTTCTTCACAGTTGAACCAACGCCAAAAGGGCACCTTACAAAGCAATATGGTTCAAAATCCTAAAAATGAAGGGCACTATATAGCGGTCATGACTCTGCATGGAAAAAGCACTGTATATTCCCCTATGCCGATGGTCAAAAATGGAACTTATAGGAAGAGAGTAAATGAGGAAACCAAAGCATACAACACTGAAGAGCGACACAAGAAATATAAAACCTTTCCAAGGCCTCCTCGTCCTTTTCCTCAAAGGCTTGGGAAGAGGAAGGAGGAAGGTAAGTTTGAGCAGTTGTAGACGATGCTTAAGAAATTGTCAGTAGACATCCCCATAATGTAAGCTCTTGAGAGGATGCCAGGGCATGGCAAATGGATGAAAGATATAGTTAAGAGGAAGCAAAAAAGGGGATACTATATGATGTGCTGGTAAAGATAGATAAATTTATATTTCCTACACACTTTATTATACTTGACTGTGAGGTTGATTTTGCAGTTTCTATTATCTTGGGACCTTTCTTAGCCATAGATCGAGCATTAGTTATTATGGAAAAGAGCCTACTCATTTACAAGTTTGGGGAAGAGGAAGTTTTGTTCTAAGTGGGGGTCAACATGACGGAAAAAATTCTAGGTTCCAGGTCATTTCAATGATCTCAACGGGTGAGGAAAATGATGTGGAGATCCCAATAGAATTAAGTCTTAGGGTCGATCCTTTGGCGGCTGTGTTGATGAATTTCGATGGTGACAACATTCTTGATTATGAGGAAACGATAAATGCTCTTAGGGTGTCATTTGGGCTGAGGTGACAAGCAAGCATAGAGTTAGATTTATACAATAGGGAAACACCACCTACTGAGCCTTCTGTAGAAGTCCCACCAGAGTTAAGAGTTAAAGGCATCACCATCGTATCTGAAATACGCATACTTGGGAGAGAAAAGTACATTGCCTGTCATTGTTGCTGCAAATTTGAGTGAGGCTCAAATACAGGCCCTTGTCTTAGTTGTCAAGAAGTTCAAAAGGGCCATTAGGTGGACAATTGCAGACATCATTGGAATACCCCCTAGGATATACACTCACAAGATTCAACTAGTCAAGGATTATAAATTGAGTATTGAGCATCAAAGAAGGTTGAACCCCGCAATACAAGAGGTAGTGAGGAAACAAATCATCAAGTGATTAGATGCAGGAGTAATCTACCTAATTTTCGGTAGTAAGTGGGTAAGTCCAGTGTAGTGTGTTCAAAAAAAGGAGGTATCACAATGGTTCCTAATGCGAAGGATGAGTTGATCCCTATGAGACCAGTCACCGGATAGAGAGTATACATGGATTATAGAAAGCTCAATGCTTCTACCAAGAAGGATCATTTTTCTATCGCTTCATGGGTTAGATGCTTGACAGATTGGCAGAGAAGGGATGGTACTATTTCCTTGATAGATATTTTGGGTACAATCGGATTGTTATCGCATCCGAGCACCAGGAGAAGACAACTTTCACATGTCCTTATGGTAACCTTACATTTAAGATAATGTCGGACTATGTAATGCTATGGCAACATTTCAAAGATGCATGGTGTCTATCTTCTCAGACATGGTTGAGTGCACTATTGAGGTGTTCATGGATGATTTTAGGGTTGTTTTCCAGTCCTTTGAAGAATGCTTGTTCCATTTGCATGATGAGTTTCAGAGGTGCGGTGAGAGTCACTTGGTGCTAAATTTGGAGAAATTTTATTTAATAGTAAAAAAAGGCATTGTACTTGGCCACAAATTTTCAGACAAAGGAATCGAGGTGGATAAAGCGAAAATTGAGGTTATAGAGAAATTGCCACCACCAATTACAGTAAAAGGTATTAGGAGCTTTCCAGGCGAGGATGGATTCTATCGCCGTGCCATGAAGGATTTTTCCAAGATCTCACAACCCTTGGGTAAGTTGTTGGAGAAAGACGTCAAGTTTGTGTTTGATGATGCATGCATGCACGCCTTTGAAGAATTGAAAAGAAGGTTGACCACAACACCTATTGTTGTGGCTCCAAATTGGTCACAACCATTAGAACTAATGTGTGATGCAAGTTGGGTTGCACTAGGTGTGGTGTTGGGGCAATGAAGGGAGAGAATTCTATGTCTGATCTATTGTGCTAGCAAATCATTAAATGTGGCCCAAAAAAACTATACAATGACCGAATAAGAATTGCTTGCCTAAGTTTTTGCTTTTGAAAAATTCTAGTCATACTTGTTGGGGGCCAAGGTGATTGTGCACATAGACCATGCGACACTCAAATACCTGATGGCCAAGAATCTCTTGTATGAGTTTAACTTTGATGTGATTGACAAAAAGGGGTCAGAAAATCAAGTAGCTGATCATCTCTCTAGATTGGAAGATGAAGCTATGGTTAAGTTTGACGATGACGTAAATAACTCATTCCTTGATGAGAGAGTTTTGGCAGCCTCACATGATCTTATATCTTGCTTTGCAGATTATGCTAACTACTTGGTGAGTGATATAGTGCCACCTGATTTAAACAGCCATCAACGTCGCAAGTTTATGCGTGAGGTCAAGATGTTCTTTTGGGATAAGCCATATTTATTTCACATTTGTGCAGATTCAATCATCTGTCGATGCGTTCCAAAAGTGGAAATGATGAGCATGATTCAAGCATGCCACTCTTTATTGGTAGGTGGCTTTCACAGTGGGGCTCGAATGACTTACAAAGTCTTATAGTGTGGCTACTATTGGCTATCTATACATTAAGACTCCTATGATTACGTAAAGTCATGTGATAGATGCCAAAGAGAGGGAGGAGTTTCACGAAGGCACGAACTCTTTCTAAGTCCTATTTTGGTCATAGAACTATTCTATTTTGGGGCATTGATTTTTTGGGACCCTTTTAGTTCTCATGGCACCAAGTACATTCTAGTTGCAGTTGATTATGTCTCTAAGCGGGTGGAGGTCTTGGCTCTACCGAACAATGAGGGTAGAGTGTTACTAGGTTTCTCCAAAGAAGCATTTTCTCTATGTTCGGTACGCCTCAGGCAATAATCAGTGATAGAGGTTCCCATTTTTTAAACCGATTATTCAAAGCTCTTCTTGAAGGATATGGTGTGAAGCGTCATGTGGCGAACCCCATATCGTCCCCAAACCAATGGGCAAGTGGAAGTATCAAATCAAGAAATAAAGCAAATCTTATCCAAAACGGTGAAGGTGAATTGCATTGATTGGTCAAAGAAGTTGGATGATGCTTTATAGGCCTACCAGATTGCCTTCAAAACTCCCGTTGGAATGTCCTATTATCAACTGGTGTTTGGGAAGGCTTGTCACCTGCCGGTTGAACTTGAGCACAAGGAATTATGGGCATTAAAGTAGTTGAATCTTGATTGGTTTGAAACTATAACTTCTAGGTTGATGTAAGTGAATCAGTATAATGAATTTAGACTACATGCATATGAGAGCTCTGTATTGTACAAACAACGAATGAAAGTCCAGCATGATCACAGAATTGAAGATCGCCAATTTGCCCCGAGAGACATGGTATTGCTCTACAACTCCAGGTTGAGGTGGTTTCCTAGAAAACTCAAATCTAAGTGGATGTGTCCTATCAGAGTAGTGCGTGTGTTTAGTCATGGAGCCATTGAGTTAAAAAGAAGGGATAGAAAAACATTCAAAGTCAATGGTCAAGAGGTCAAATGGTATATGGGTGACATGAAAGAAATCAAGATAGTGGAAGACTAGGATCTTGATGAAGTATGAGCATAAACGCTTTCTGTCGTGCCACAACAATAAATCGGGCGCTTCATAGGAGGCAACCCAAGGTATGCCCCTTGCACCTTTTATGTGTGTTTTTACTTTGAGGACAAAGTATCCTATTTTTGTGGGGTGTGAGAAGTTATGGATTAAGGTGAAGTCTGAGTAACCTCATTTCCATAACGTTCGCTATTTTTGATCTCAAAGTTTTCTTACCATGCTTCTTTTTCCTTGTGGGTGTTTAATTTTTTGTTGAACTGGCATATTTAGGCAGTATAGATAATGTGTAAATTCATAGTAGTGTTATCTGTTGGCATATACTTAGTCTTTAGTTGTGTTTTAAAGTTTTGATGAAAAAATGGGTACCCTCAAAATTTTCGAGATTGTGGTTGCTGATGCATTCATACATTTTTGATTATCTGCTAATGTTTGTTCTGATATTGTAAAGGTAAGATGAGGCGAAAGCATGACCTGTGAGCCTATACTTGATTGTGGATGCAATGCCATGTGGTGTTGTGAGCTTATATTGCTGCATTAATGCAACTTGTATGGACTCAACTGCCTTAGTACTCTAAGATTAGTTTAGTGATATGGTGGATATGGAAAGGATCTTGGGCCTCTGTTCTTTGAGTGAACCCACTTTTAGTCTAAAATGACCCACCAATTGAGTGAGAGAATCCCCTGTTCCAAATCTTTGTGCTTATCATTTACTCATTCTTTCTTGACACCTTACTAGCTTAACCTTGTTGGTGAAATACCTTAATATCTACTCTGGTCTATCCTTGGACATGTGAACCTTAATTGAGGCTAAAAGCCTAAGTTGAGGGTGGTTACAAGTTGTGGCCCTGCTTTGAGGAATAGATATTGTGACCTCATCTCAGGCTAAAAGCCTAAGTTGAGGGTGACCCTTATTGTGGTAAAGTAATGAAAATGAGGTGGTTAGTTGGGAAATGAAGAAAGAAATGAAAAAAATCATGAATCGAGTGAAGAAAAAGAAGAGAAAATTGTCTTGAATTGAGAAAAAGCAGTAAGAATTGATTTCAGAAATAAGCCACAGTTGGACATAGAAAGAAAGCACTTGAGAAAAGTTCAAAACAGGAGAATAAGGGTGGATTTATTGAAAAGGGTTGGATTATGAAAGCAAAAAGTGTTGGTAAACGTGGTTCAAGGATAGCTTTTTGTCACTGCTTGCCTAAAATACCATATCAAAGCCTCCTAGACCTATGTTACAAGCCCATAAGTCCTAAAGTTATCCAAATCCACTTTATCACCAAGCCGAAAGATGAGAATAGAGGAAAGCCTATGGTGTTAGTCAGTATGCATGGATTTCAATTGTAAGAGTGAGAATGCTTCCTCAGTCCCTAAATGTTTTTTGAGTGAGTATGAGGTACTTATTTCCAGTGAGAGCATTTGTACTACTTGAGTAGCATATGACTATACCAGCGATTGTGGATGGTTGATGCTCCTTAGCTTGTCATAGTTGGATTGCCAGGTGTCTCATTATGTTCTGGTTTTGCTGTATAACTTTGCAAGCCTGATTTGAAAATGGAGTTAGGTACCTGAATGAAAGGAGTTTCTTATTGTCTGCTTAGATTGAGTCGTCGCTTGAGGACAAGCAACAATTCTAAGTTGAGGGTGTTGATGTGCTATCAAAATACAACATATTTGATGCCCGAAACAAGGGATTTTGTGAGTCCTTAATGCGACTTTTTTTGGTTTTTATGTTCTTTTGTGTTGTTCTTGTAAAAAAGTTAGGTTGGTATGATTTTGAAGAAATGTTGTAGATTTTACTGAACAAGTCCTAGGGTGTTTCATAGCAAGAAACAAAGACCAAAGCTAAGTGGAGGTCACCCCTATGAGGCCATCCTACGAGTCGTAAGTCTTACTACGACTCATACAAGTGGACTCGTAGTAGGAATCATAAAGCCAAATGTTGGACCAAAAACTGAAGGCCAACACTATGAGAGGAACATAAGAGTCGTAGCTCAAGCAACGACTCGTACCTGCTCGTAGGTCACCCTACGAGTCATACCTACAAGGTGTACCAGCTGTCAGCTATCTTTTCTGTGTTATTTTTAGGGTTTATTAGTAATCACTATAAATACAGTAAGTTAGGTTTTTATTTGGAGATTGCAGATTTTTAGAAGATAGAACTTGCCTCTGAATGTTCTCTCAAGAATATTTTAGAATTTTTAGATTAGTATATTGTTTTCTCTTTTTTTTATGTGGAACCCACCCCTTTCGACGGTCAGGGGTTAAGCCGTACACCCACAAGTGTTGTTATAGATAACCAAAAAAGGAAAGATACAAGGAGGGGGTCATAAACCTCACCTTCGTGCTATGGTGGTTCATAAATCGGCCAACCTACTAAGGTCGTCCAATTCATCCTCATATCTAAAGTTAACAAGATTAGATCATATCCCAATACAATATATCAAAGAAGAAGCATAAATAAGGGAGACTCTCCCCTCACACAATAAAAGAAAAGCAAGACAAAATACAACCTAAAGAACACATAAACTTGACTAAGCATGGGAACAACTGAACAAAAAAATCAAGAGACATCCTGGAGAACAAGCAACATCCAGAGGAGTACCTTAAGGTGGTTCTTTGAGTTTCTTCAATTTTTCCTCCTGAAAGAGACCATACTCATTTGTCCTGCTGAAAATGAGCTCTGGCTTCTCTAGGAATCTGCTGGATCTCAAAATAAACTTATGGAGCATTGAGAGCATGATTGGATTTGGCCAAAGAATCAACCACATAGTTTGCCTCCCTATAGGAGTGTCTACACTTGAATTCCTGAAGTTGTGCTATATAAACCATCATCCTAATGATAGTTTGAGCAACCTGCCAAGGAGGAGTGGATTATTGAGAAATCCACTTGTAAAGAAATTTAGAAACAACTTCCAATACCACTCTATTATATCCCAGTTGTGAGCACCAAGCATACCAAATAGAGCAGCCTCAACTTCAGCGTGATCATTTGTTCCGTCCCCAAGTGGAACTGCATATGCAAGTAAGAATTCACCCTTTTCATTTTTGATTATGCCCCTACCACCATTAGACCCAGGGTTATGAAGAGAACTGCCAACAGAATTTACCTTAACCCACTGTCTAGGTGGTTTATACCATTGTACAGGAATCACTCTAATATCATGAACACATTTGTCACAAAGAATAACAATATTCTTCCAGTTACTAGGCCATTGAACATCAGGGAAGATAGTACCAAGGATAAGACAAACATCTTTGACCACTAAATACTTAACTCTTGCTAAGTTTGATTGCTTCCCACCATACTTGCTTCCACATCTATTCTTCTACAAGTTCTAGCACATAAAAATGGGTACAGAATGAAGAAGCAGTTTGTGAGCATCATGTTTGTACGTAACACTCCACCATCTCATGATATAGTGAGGGAGGGGGATGTTGGACTGATTGACACCACAAGCAGCAACAAAGAATTTCCAGACATTAACTGCAAATTTACCATTAACAAAAACATGATCTATGAAGCAATAACATTCATGGAGGTCTTTTCCAAAACTAGTAGTCTTCTCATTAGTAAGAAGTTTTCCTCTTAGTGCTCTTCAAAGTAAAAAAGAACACTTGAAAGGAATACTCCTATGCCATGTCCATTTATTTAGCTTAGTTGGAATTCTTTGTTCCCTAATAATGTTCCAAGAAGAAGAATGTGAAAATTTGTTATCATGATTAAACTTCAACACAGGCTTGTTTGGAATATTATTATGGATTTGCAAATAAATAGCCAAAATAGAGGGCACAAATTGAGAAGGGGCCAGATTTGTAACTAATTCCACATCCCAATCACTATTATGAGTAAACTGAGCCACAATAGAGTTGTTAAACCTATTACTAACATCACTAAAGTTAATAAGAGGACTAACTCCTAACCAGTAATCCCACAAAAAGTAATAGGTTCTATATTTAATTTGCCACTGTATATGAGGTTCAACTTTGTGCCTGTTCTTCAACATATGCTTCCAAGAAATAGATTTACCAGTGTACCATTTTTTACAAATAGGATTATATCTCTGGCAATAAGGACCCCCACAAAGTATGTTTGTTCTGAAAGTCCACCAATATTTATATTGGAAAGATTTGCAAACATCTTCGACCATGGTCACTCCTATGCCTCCCTCATCATAAGGAAAGCTAAGGTTCTTCCAGGAGAACTAATGATATTTCTTTTTCCTTTCAAACCACCCCCAAAAGAAATCAGCCATAAGGCACTAAATCTGCTTGATGGTATTAAAAAGAGGGGAAATAAAAGACAACAAATGGATAGGTAAGGATTGTAGAACATATTTGATCAAAGTAGCTTTACCACCAAAACTTAGCATCTTTGATTGCCACCCTACAATTCTATCCACAACTTTAGAAACTAAATCAAAGAAATATATTACCTTGTGCCTCCCAATATAGATAGGACATCCCAAATAAGTGAAGGGATCCTCCTTCTGAGTAAAACCTGCTACCCTCTTCACCCTGTCCCCTGTTGTTCTAAAAGCATTAGGAGCAATGATAAAATAACTCTTGTTTTTGTTGACAAGTTGCCCAGAAACACTCTCATAAGAAGATAACACATGCATTATCAGCTCAAGGGACCTGCTCCTCCCAAAAGTAAAAATGATAGTGTCATCAGCAAAACTCAAATGATTAACTTGGTGTCCTCTCTTTTCCATGAAGAAACTATGAAAGTTACGATTTTGATGCAACCATTCAACAATCTGGGTAAAACCTCAGCACCAATAATAAACAAGGCAGGAGAAAGGGGATCATATTGCTTTAGGCCTCCAGTGCAGTGAAAGAATCCATGTCTGGTTCCATTAATAATAATGGAGTATCAGTTGTTAAACATAATTCTCCAAACCATATCAATAATCATCTCCCCAAAACCCATTCTCCTTAAAACAAGAAAATGTAAGACCAAGAACAATGTCATAGGCTTTTGCCATATCAAGCTTAGGAACAACATTACTTCCTATGACAGGCTTCTTGATATGATGGATAATTTCTTGAGTGAGCACAATATTTTCATAGATACTTCTGCCTTTACCAAATCCTGATTGATTCAAAGAGATCAGTTCTGGAAGGATAGGTGCAAGTCTAAGACACAACAATTTAGAAATAACTTTGTTGACAAAATTACTCAAACTGATGGGCCTAAACTCAGCAAAACTATTGGGATTATTAGTTTTAGGAAGAAACACAAGACAGGCATGCGCAAAATATTTTGGAAGCACCTGACCACAAAAGAAAGCATGGACCACTGCAACAGATCATTGTTGAGAATATTCCAGCAATCTTGGAAAAATCTCCCATTCATTCCATCAGGGCCGGAGGTAGAATATGGACTAAGTGAGAACACAACTTGCTTTAACTCCTCTAAGTTTGGCATTTCTAAAGAAATTCATTTTGATCCTGATTAATCATAGCAGTGATGCAATTGAGAGCATCCTCATGAGTGTAGTTGTTCTCACCAGTGAAGATGTTTTAAAAGTGTCTACAAGCAGCATCAACAATCTTGTCATCTACTTGAATCAATTCCCCATGTTCATCTTGCACCTGATGTATAAACAACTATCTTCTTTTTCCTCTCAAAAGAGCATGAAAGTATTTGGTATTAGCATCCCCTTCCTTAAACCAGTTTAATTGTGATTTCCGTTTCAACATAGATTCCTCCATTTTGAGAAATTTGACATACTCAGCATTGAGCTTATGAAGATTCATTCTACTCTCCTCAGAATTATGTAGAATCATATCCTCTTCAGCAATTTTGATTTCTTCTTCATACTTTTTCACCCTAGCATACACATCTCCAAAGAAGGCTCTGGGCTACTTGCTGAGAGTGTCGGAGAGTCTTTGAAGTTTCTAGTGAAAAATCCACATAGCATTACCAGAAATAGGTCTAGTCTAGCACTTTTGAACTACATCCATAAATTTTGATTGATCAGCCCAGAAATTCAAGTACTTGAAGTATATTACTCCATGATCTAGTCTAGTAGATATCTCCATTAGTAAGGGACAATGGTTAGACCCAGTAGATGAAATATGAGTGAGTGTAGTGAGAGGCATAGCTTCCAACCACTTATCATTCACCACGGTCTTGTGAAGTCTTTTCCAAATTCTAAAAGCAGGCCCCCTATTATTGCACCAAGTAAACTTATGACCTGAAAAACCCAGGTCAATCAGTCCACACCCTTTACTAATAGTGATGAACTCAAGGCTTTTTTTCATATTATAAGGAATACCACACTACTTTTCCTCAGTAGCAGTAATCACAATGAAATCACCAACAATACACTAAGGAATATCACTGCGAGAGTTAGATATATGTAGCATCATGTCCCACAATGGTTTCCTCAAATTGTCACTACACTTGGCATAAACAAAGGTAGTAATAAACTTATGGGGCAGTTGGAAATGCTGAATTTCACACGTAACCTATTGTTCGTCATTCCACAACACCTTGCAATAACATCTTGACTCCAAAACAACCAAATCTTCTCATTAGCATTGCTGATTGCTTGATCCATAGATAACTGAGTCTTGCAATTCTGAAGTTGAGAACAATTGATAAAAGGTTCCAAAATGGCAATCATAGATAAATGATGGATAAATATAAGAGATTTAATTATTTCCATGGCACCTTGGTTCTTAATACCCCTAGAATTTCATATGATTGTATTAATCATTGGGATGATTTAGAGATAAAAAGCATAGTGTTGGGTCTCCCAGAAGTGGTAGGTATTTTGTTGTTGCTCTTCCTTTTGAGTTCCTTAGACTGGTGAATTCCCCTAGGAGACAGTCCTTGCTGTTGAGACACTTGGTGAATCTCATTTTGCAAGTCCATATCATGAGAAGGGCTGAAAGCTCTGATAAGTTGCTCACTAATGTCATCATCCTCATTTATGGGTAAATTATCCCCATCCACCTCATCTTCTGAATTGATCACAATATACTCATTAAATTCATCAGTAAAAATTGGAAAAATAGGATAGTGTTGAGAGTGCACATGTTAGCAGCAACAGTAACAGGTTCCCCACTAAGGGGAGTATTAAATTGAATTCTAGGAAGAGTAAATATCATAGGATTGTTGTCATCCACTAAAATAAAGTTTTTACAAATCCCATTTCCTCCCGAAGAATTAGGATTCACTACCACAATAGCAGGTGTAGTGCCCTAAGTAACTGGTGTAGTACCTTCAACTTGGGACATAACATTTTTCTTCTTTAAGGCATCCCTCCTTTTCTTGGTTTATTTGCTTCTCCTAGTACCACTAGAGCTTGCAATGGATCTCATATCTTTTGCTAGGCCACCCTTTACAACATTATGAGGAGGCTCTGAACTAGTTACACTGGCATGTTTAGGCTGAACTCTCTCAAAGGTAGCAGAATTGGTATCAACAGAATATAGGTTCACAATAGGATCCTTGAGATGATCCTTATGCAGAGGCTAAGTCCCCCCCCCCTTCCTAGGAACCTCTTTCTGCACATTAGTAGGTTTCTCCTGCCTCTCCATCCTCCCTCCATCAACTACATCAGCAGAACCAGAAAAAATACTAATGGGATTTTGGGAAGGGATAGTATTAATACCATACAATAGGGCAACTGGGGTATGGGGTTGATCCAGAACATCTGGATCAACATCCTTCTCATAGGATGCTTTCTCAATACCTGGGCTCTTGGATGTATCATGCAGATTAGTTATTGTTACTTCCTTATGCTGATTAGTATGTTGTTGCTCATTCCCTTGTTTCTTCTTGTTTGATTTCTTCTTTTCCACCGGCCATTCATCTTGCTTAGGAGCAGTTTTCCCATTCTCTACACTTTTGTTACCATTGTGGCTCAGTTTTTGTGGTCCCTTGTTCTGATCATTCTTGTCATTCCCCCCCCTCTTCAATAGTTGGCTTGGCTATAGTCCTATCTTCTTTCCCTTTTCTAGCATCATCCTCTCTTTTCTTGATCATACACCTAGTAATGGGATGGCCCTGGTGCTTACAATAAGCACAATACTCAGGAATATCTTCATATTGAATCAACTACCATTTACCCACTGAAAGACCATCTTTATCATATCCTAACCAAACATATTGGGGTCTCTCTTTAGTAATATCCATCCGTACCCTCACTTTTGGTAACACTTCCCACAGTTTTCTGGATGGAAGCTGAATTAAGATACAAGGCCTTACCAATAGGGGAAAGTAAGGTTGTGAGGACTTCCATGTAGTAATAGTGCCATGGAAGTTCATGAAGTGTTACCCAAACTAGAACAGTAGATGTCTCCTCATCAGGCTTGAAATCAGGAGTCCAAAGTTGCAACCTCATCAACTGCTCCTCAATAAATATTCTCTGTTTAGTCCACAAATAATGTGATCAGCTTCATTGTCAAGATCTATGTATATGTGTCTGGAATTAGAATGAGCAATCTTTACCCCACCAACTAGTTGAGTCCGGGAAATGAAGCTTTCCCTAATGATTCAATCTGGGCATAATATTTGAAAATTTGCCAATCAGAGTAAGTATATCTACACCTGACAGCCAACTTCCCAATAAAATCATCCTTCTTAAAGATAATCGTAGGGTGCCCTTGCTTAGTAGTTATTTTAGGAGGAGAGATTAATATAGGAGTCTCATTCTTGGCTTGATTCATACTAAGCTTGGTTGCAAAGGATTGGATAACAGTAGGAGGGGAGGGGTCACTTGGAAATTGGTTGATTCTGCTGCTTCTAGGGTTGTTTTCATTCAATTTATCTTTGTTGATCTCTTTAGTATTGTCAGAAATATCTCTAATTTTTTGGGGCTGAGCATCAAAATTAGAGGAAATCTTTAAAGGCAGAGGTTGTTTCATTATATTCTTAGGATCAGACTTCTTGGGAGCATTGTCGTCATTCTCCGTAGACATCGTAGTATCACATTTGTTCCCTCCCATCACCCTTTCAGTTGCACCCTTTTCATTAGGGCCGACAGGGACATTCTCATACAAGTGATTAAGAGAAGTACTTTGATCACAAATATCAGAGATAGGAAACTTACTAGAAGTAGATGTAAGAGCTTTAGGATCCTTCAAGCCTACCGGTCGACCCTTCTCAAAGCTAGTTTCAGTACCCTAATTCCATAATACCTATTGGGGATTGCAAAATTTTCTTTGTACTCATTGTTGATCAATCAAGCTTTTGGGTTTGCAACTTGTAGTGTCTATAATCTTCATTGTTTTTGGTGAAACTCTCAACTATGTCATTTATTTGCATTTCTGCTTGTTTGCCTTAGCTATGGGTCTAAGCACCCAAACTTGGGGTTGTGGGAATCATGGGTAGTTGATTTGAAATAATCTAGGTTTATTGTATTTCTACGATTGGGGTTTGTTTGTATTGTCTATTTCCCTTCATTATGATTGTCATTTGGCGGTGGCCAACACCAAAGCAGCCTACTATCACTAGCCCAATCAAGGTAGTGACGAATAGGAAAGGGAAGTAGATGATAGGATTCGATTGATGTGTGCTCGTCTAATCAGCCAAACTTGACCAAGGGTAGGTTGACTAGGATAATTGGTAACTGTTAGTTGGCACGCCATGGTGGTCGACCAAGTGCTATGGTGAAATTCGACCTTCATCTTCACAAGAGGGCTGGAAGAACCTACGTTACCATCCTATATGTGAATTTCCAATTGTAGTTATGTTACCTAGGGTAATCGAGTCAACAAACCATGGTGAACATAATTCCCATGTTATCTCTAAAATTGAATGTTTCCTCGTATCATAGCTTAGTGTTTATTTTACTTTGTTTTTGAATCACAAAAATCCCCCATATAGAGATTTTAGTTATTTATACTTGAAATGATTAGTAGTGGATTCTTCTAGTCAAATCCTGTATTCTCTATGGATTCGGCTCTAACCTTTGGTTAGGTTAATTGCTGATAGTGACCGCTTTCTTATTGGAGCGTGAACATTATCACCTTAGTACTCTAAGATTGGTTTGGTGATATGGTTGACTTGGAAAGGATCTTAGGCTTTTTTTTCTTTGAGTGAACCCACTTTTAGCCTAAATGACCTACCAAATGAGTGAGTGAATCCCTTCTTCCAAAATTTTGAGCCTCTCATGTTTTCCGTCTTTCTTGACACTTCACTAGCTTAACCTTGTTTGATGAAATACCTTGACATTGGCCCTGATCTATCCTTGAACATGTGAACCTTAATTGAGGCTATTAGGTTTACGATGAAACCTAGAAATTGATCACTGATCCAATTTGAGTACCTCTGCAGGATAGACCTCAACAGAAAACTGAAGAGTAACGGCAACAAGTGATTGAGTTCAGTAGTTCCTCATATCAAATTATTGACTCTAGATATATAGTAATATGGAGAAGACCAAATTGTTTCAAGCATCGATAGAACCGGAAGCGCCCCTTCTTTCAAAGAGAGGAGGACGGGTTATTCACATTTCATTTGATGGTCAGAGGCGAATTAAAAGTTAAGCAGTGGGAAGCCTAAGCTGAGGGTGGCTAGAAATTGTTGCCTTGGTTTTTGGAGAATAGATATTGTGTGCTTTACCTCAGGCTAAAAGCCTAAGTTGAGAGTGGCCCTTATTGTGGTAAAAGTAATAAAATGAGGGGGTTAGCTGGGAAATAAAGCAAGAATTGAAAACTCATGAAATGACTGAAGAAAAAGATAAGAAAAGTGCCTTGAGTTGAGAAAAAGTAGCAAGAATTAAATGCAGAAATAAGGCATAACTAAAAATAGAAAGATTGCACTCGAGAAAAGTTTGAAACAGGAGAATAAGGGTGGATTTAAGGAAAACGGTTGGGTTACGAAGGCAAAAAGTGTTAGTAAACATGGTTCAAGGATAGCTTTTCATCAATACTTGCATAAAATGCCACACTGAAGCCCCCTGAACCTATAAGTCCTAAAGTGATCTAAATCCACTTTGTCACCAAGGCAGAAGATGTGTATAGAGAAAAACCAGTAGTGTTAGTTATTGTCTTTGAATTTCAATTATGATAATGAGAATGCTTCGTCAGTCCCTGAATTCTAAATGCTTCTTGAGTGGGTAAGACGGACTTCTTTTCTGTGAGCGTATTTGCACTACTTGATTAGCATATGGCTGCAACAGCGACTGTGGATGGTTGATGCTCCTCAACATATCATAGTTGGGTTGTTAGATTTATCATCATGGTTTTGTTGTGCACAGTAGCTTTACAATCTGGTTGTGAAAATGATAGTTGGGTACCTGGATTAGAGTGAAAGATTTATATACCATTGGTATAGCTACTGTGTATTTCTCATTGTCTGCGTAGATTGAGTCATCGCTTGAGGACAAACAACAATTTTAAGTGGAGGGTGTTGATGTGCTGTAAAAATACAACACATTTGATGGCTAAAACAATGATTTTGTGAATTCTTAAATTGTCTTTTTATGATTTTATGTGTTTTTATGTTGTTCCTGCAGAAAAGTTAGGTTGGCATGATTTTGGAGAAAAGTTGCAGATTTTACTAAAGCATAGGACATACGATTCGCCTAAGAGTTGTAACCCAAGCTACGAGTAATAGGGTGCAATCGTAGTAAGAAATGGAGACCAAAAGTCAGAAATCTGCTAAGTGGAGGTCAATCCTACGAGGCCACCCTATGTGTCATAGGTCTCACTACAACTCGTATAGGTGTATTCGTAGCAGGAATTCGAGAGCCAAACTTAGGATTAACAACTGAAGGCCTAGACAACGAGAGGAACATAGAGTCGTAGCCCAAGCTATGACTCGTACCAGTGGGTCATACTAGTTGAGTCCAAGATGCCACAAACCTGATACAAGACCCCGATCATGACTCGTTGGTCACCCCACGAGTTGTACCTGCAAGGCGTACCAACTGCAAGTTATTTTTTCTGTGTAATTTATTAGGGTTATTTTGTAAATACTACAAATAGTTTAAGTTAGGGTTTTAGGGGGAGATTCGAAATTAAGAAGAGAACATCATCTTTGAAGATATTCTCAAGACAACTTTTAGGGTATTAGCTTATCTTATTATTTTCACTTGGAAAACCCAATTTTGGGGATTGCAAATCTTGCTTTGTGCTTATTATCAATCTATCAAGCTTTTGGTTTGCAATTGGTGGTGTCTTAAATCTTTATTTCCTTGGGTAAGATTCTCAATCATGTCTTATATTTGCATTTTTTTTTGTTTTGGCTTAGCCATGACTTGCTAAGCACCCACAACTTGGGGTTGTAGGAACCATGGGTAGTTGACTTGAAATGACCTAGGTTAATGCATTTCTGTCATTGGGGTTTTTCATGTGTTATCTATTTGTTGTCATTATGATAGTTATTTGGTGGTGTCCAACAACAAATGCTACCTACTATCATGATTCTAACCAAGGTAGTGACGAATAGGAAAAGAAAAATAGATGATAGAATCC
>JAOTQR010100867.1:0-28976 GCA_025774065.1 Solanum ossicruentum | reverse complement strand
TAATCCTTAGTTCTCTTTATTTTACTTTTGCTGTTGTTTTTGTTTCTTTGCAGAGTATACGAGTAGTGTATGCCCAACACTCGGAGTCAAGGAAATTCCTTAACTCTACTTGATCCAGAGATCCACCGAACTATAAGAAGAATGGATTGAGAAAATGCCAACAACATGGCCAATGCAGCCTTAAACCAAGATAACAATGATGATAATAGAAATGATAACCCCTTCCTTTGGAGGACATTCTACAACCTCGGGAGTTCAGTACCAATGCTTACCAGTGGAATCAGTACAGGTTAAACACCATAGATTTAGATGTGACAGGAGCTATTGTGTTGCCACCACTACCAGTAGACACAAAGTTCACTGTTTTTAATAGGTTACTTCATATGCTGCAGAACCATGGGCTATTTACGGGCTTACCTTCATAGTATCCACATAGCCACTTGCACAATGTGGCATTTGTTTGTAAGAGTGTGATGGGAACACAAAATCTATCTATGGATGTTGTGGGACTTCGTGTCTTCTCATTGTCTCTCACAGGAAATGCTACATTATAACTATCTGAGCTCCTACAGAGTTCAATGACTAGCTAGGCAGATTTACAGAAGGCCTTTTTGTAGAGGGACTTCCCTAGATCGAAGAAGTTCAAGTTGAAGGACCAGATCAACAACTTTGAGCAACTTCCTGGTGATTCGATGAGCAATACATAGAGCAGTTTACTAAATGTCTGAGGAGTATCCCTAATCAAAAAATAGTTGATGATGCCTTGGTGGAGATCTTCTACCGTGCCTTTAATGAGAACAGTCAGGGATAGTGAACGCAGTGGTTCACCAACCCCCGCATATATCCACGTACGAGGTGCCATACAATAAGAAGGACATATGTTTTGCAAATGATTAGATAGGTGGGAGGTTACAAACCAACACCCAAGGGTCCAATAAGGACTATTGGCACCAAGGTCAAGGAAACCAAGGTTGGAACTATGATAGAGATAGAGCTTTTTGAGATAACCATGGAGGTTACTATGATATAAACGTGAGTCCAGATGCAAATTGTGGTCGTAGAAAAGGTTTCAACATTCGTATGTGCCACCACACAACCGGGACACAGGTGCAAGCAATTCAAGAATTCAGAAGACTTTTGATCACCTGTTGAAGAAGGTTGAGACATAGGAAAAGACCCTAAGGGGCATGAAAATAAAGATATCTAGTATCAATAAAAATATAGAGTCTCATTTTGTGGTTATTAAACAACTTGAAGAATAGTTTGATTAAGTGTCGTCTCAGTTGAATTAGCATCAAAAGAATACATTGCCTAGTAACACAGTGCAAAATCCTAAGAATAAAGGCCAGTGTATGGTGGTTACTACTAGGGTTGGTAAGAGCACCATTAATACTTTTATGCTTGTTTATGAGAAAGATATTCGTGAGGAGATGGTTGCAGCTAAGGATGCGGATACAGAAGATGATCGTGGCAAGGATGGGGTATGAAAAAACTGAAGTGCCATAGAAGTTTAAGACTGTCCCGAGGCCTCCTCATTCTTTCCCTCAAAGAATCCAAAAATAGGGAAGTGGAGGAAAAGTTCAAGCATTTTTCCTCCATGCTAAAGTAGCTATTTATCAATATCCCTCTCATTGAGGCTTTGGAGAAAATACCGGGCTATGCCAAGTATATGAAGGACTTGGTCACCAAAAAGTGAATTGTGAGTCAGAAGCTTTCTCAAGAGCTTCAACATTACAGTGCTATCACTATGAAGTCCTTGGTTTAGAAGCATGAAGATCCAAGTGCTTTTACTATACCTTAAACTATAGGAGATGTAGAGTTCGCAAGGGCACTATGTGATTGAGGTGACAGTATCAATTTGATGCCCTTTGCAATCTACAAGAAGCTTGGATTGGGATCCCCTAATCCTACTAGCATGCGGTTGTTAATGGCGGATCACACAATGAAGAAGCTTGTGGGGATACTTTATGATGTGTTGGTTAAAGTGGAAAAATTCATATTCCCTGTAAACTTTGTGATTGTAGACTGTGAGGTTGACTTTGACGTCCCAATCATCTTGGGAAGACCATTCCTAGCCACTAGATGAGGTCTAGTGGATAAAGAAGCTGGTCAACTTAGGCTTAGATTGAATGAGAAAGAAGTTGTCTTCGACATTCGTCAGTCCATGAAGCATCCAGATGAGCTCAAGAGTGAAGTTTGGGAAATTGGTGAAGTCTGAGTAACCAATTTGCCTAAAGTGTGCTGCCACAATAAATCAGTTGCTACTTGGGAGGCAACCAAGGTGGACACTGGCACTAAGGCGCTCAGGTATGTTTTTGACCCCTTACATTCTATTTTTGCTTGATTTTGTGCATTGGGAACAATGCACATTTTTTTCGATAGGGTGTGGGCAGTTATGGGACTCAATGAAGTCTGAGTAGCTTATGGTCCATAACTACCTCAATTTTTGATTGCTAGGGTTTTCTTGGCTATGTTCTTTTTTCCTGTGGATATTTAATTTCTGTTGAACCGGCATGTTTAGGATGTTTAGATAATATTTGTAGCATATAGTACTAATACTTGTGGCTTATAGCATATTTGTGTTTTGTTTTAAAAAATGGTACCCACCAAAAATTTTGATTGGTAGTTACATAGTAACCATTCATGTTTAGGTGTTTGACAATATCTATTTTTATAAGTGAGGTAAATTGAGATAAAAAACATGATCTGTGAGCCTATTGTTGATAATGTATGCAATGCCATGAGAGTGTGAGATTATCTTGCTAGATTCATATATTTTGTGCTAATTCATAACTTGCCCTGTTACTCTAAGTTAGATTGAAGATTGAACGGATTAAGAAAGGATATTAGTCCTTTGTTCTTAAATAGTCTACTTTAGCCTAAAAATAATCAACCAAATAATGATATGTCCCATGTTCCAAATGTTCGAGCCTTACATGTACCAATTCTTTCTAAACACCTAATTAACCTAGCCTTATCTAGTGAAAATCCTGAAATTAGCGTTGGTCTTTCCTTGAGCATTGTGAACATTTGAAACGATCCCAAAAAGTACCCAAAAATGTGCCTCAAAAGTGCCTAGAATCGTAGTTTTTATCTATCTCAAAATTCATGCGTGATATCAAAAATCCTACTTCATATTCTTGTTTAAGGGGTCAAATTGAGGTGGAAATCGGTCTAACCCCGATTTAAGAGTAACTGTCATAAAATTTAAAAATTGCAATTTCCAGGGACGATCCACGCCCCTGGCGCGATGCGCCAAGTGCACGCCACAGTGTTATTTTTGACCAGTTTTGTTGAGTCAGTCCAAGGCCTTTGGGTCTTGGGCCTAAGTGTTCCTATGCGTGAAAATACCTTTACTTAGCCTTATTTCACCGTCATATCATTTAAGACATTTCGAAATACTCTCTCAAACACTTAGACAATATTTCATCTACAAATTTAATGTCCAAAAACTCATCCGGATCTTAAGGTTCTCATTCAAGCTTCAAGTCTCCATCTCCAATCTTCTTCAATGATTCTCCAAAGTCAAGGTATATAGGTTTCTTTCATGGGTTCCTTTCACCCGTGATTCCCAAGCCTCCTTTTATATAAAATTACATTATTTAAAGTTGAATTATTCATAAGTCTTACTTATAAGAAATTTCACTGCACTCTATGTTGGGATTACATGAAATTATGGTTGTTTTAGTATGTTTTGAGCTATGAATCTAAGATCTATTGTGAGAGTTAATGAAGGGTTTTGATGTATATTGCTTGAGGGTGTTACCAAGTATCTATTGATGGTTTTACATTGAATTTTCTAGCATGATTACACTCCTGAATTGCATAGTTTTACAATAGCACTACACACCCGCCAAGCGTTTGATAAAATGTCCGGCTAATGTATTTTGGAGAAGTTGAAGGTCTAATGCATGTATTATGCGTTGAATGACTTTATGATGATGAAATGAATACATATATATAATATCCTCCTATATAGTGTTGGAATGTGACCATGCCTTGTTCGGGGGGTTAAGAGCCCAGGTAACCATGTCGAGAACTTTGTACCTTGATACTAACCAAGGGGTTGTGCCTTGGTAATCGGGTTGAGGGGTTAGAACCTCAATCACCAGAAGTGGTAGGGTGTGAGTATCCACTAACCAGTCAAGGGGTTCGTACCTTGGTAACCAGGTTGAGGAGTTAGTTCCTCAATCACCAAGGGTGGTAGGGTGCGATGATCCACCAACCAACCAAAGGGGTTAGTACCTTGGTAACCTATGGGTTTTATAATATTGGTCTCTTCTTACACCTTGTATTATTTTCTATGTAAGCGTGTTTTACTTAAGCATTGATTTTACATGCCATATTGCTAATATGTTATCTATTGCCTACTATTATGCATTTTGGTTATGATGCTTATCTCTTATTGCATTACATCCTATAAACTTAGTAAATTCAAATGTACTAATGCATACTCTATGCCCATATTATGTTGCCATCTAGGAACCGGATCCCCACTTGATCATCCTTCTCCACGTGGCTAGTACAACTTCTCTCAAGCTCTTTGGTGAGTCCTCCATTTCTGGGCGATGTTTATGACCTCATGCTATGTTCTAAATGTATCTTTCTTCTATGTATATATTGACTATGAGGGTGAGCTTGATCTCTTGTCTTGGCCCCTGCTAAGTGTCTATGTTTTAGAGGTGTTGTTGGACAAGTTATGTATAATGCTATAAGCTTTGATTCTCTCTTGATACTTGATATTTATGATTTGAAAGTTGCACCTTAGCCCACTTGTCCCTATTTACTATTTCTTATTGTACTTTATAGCTTTCGCGACAAAGGATGCATAATAATATGTTAAGAGGCTTTCTTGTGGTCCCTTCGAGTTTCCCATGTGTTATGTCATGTTTAGGCCCTAGGCTTGGACTGTGACAAACTTGACTGAGGCAGAAACCCTAAGTTGAGGGTAGCTACCAAAAATGGCCCTGGATTGGAGTATATATATTGTGCACTTTAACACGGGGTAAAAGCCTAAGTTGAGGGTGGATAGTGTATGGCAATAGTACAAAAATAAGGAGGTGAGTTAGGAATGAGGAGAAAAAGAAGAAAAATTATGTACTGGGTGAAAAATGAGAAGAAAGCACCCAAAAAAAGCTTGAATAAGGGAAAAAGGGAGAATACGGGGAAAATTACATAGTTGATAGGGCAAAAGTGTAGAAAAATGCAGTTTCAAGGAGGGCCATTAATCACTATTTTCCTAAAATATCATACTAAAGCCCCATGAGCCTACATTACAATCCTAGAAAGTCCTAAAGTGATCCTATTCCAGTTATTGAAGGTTTGAGTCATGAATATTGGGGCAAGCCTATGGTATTAGTCATTATGCATGAATATCTTTTGTGATAGTGAGCGTTTTTGCATAGCCCTATAGTCAAATATGAAATCATCATTGAGTGTCAAATATGGGACTTTTTTCTGTGAGGCCACTTGTATTGCATTACTAGTATTTGACTTGGTCAGTGATAGTGGACTATTGACAGCCCTTTGCTTGTCATTGTGTTGTCACATGCACTAGTTTGCATTGGTTTGCTAAATAGCTATGTCATCCTGTTTTGAAAAACTAGTGTAGGTATCTGAGTATTGTATCTGGTATATGCCATTAAGTTGAGGTCTCTATGTTACTGTATTGTCTACATAGAATGCGTCATCGCTTGAGGACAAACGATAATTTTAAGTTGAGGGTGTTGATGTGCTGTCAAAATACAAAACTTTTGCTGCTTAAAACTTAGGATTTTATATGTTCTCAATGCGATGTTTGTTGGTTTTATGTGTTTTTGTATTTAGATTTGCAAGATTACATGTTGTCTATAATTTGAGGAAGAATTATAGAAGTTTCTAGTTTTTTATGATTTACAAGACCTTATACAGATCATAGAGCATTTTATGAGTCGTAGTGGAGGTCTTATGATGAATTCCAGTGAAAGATGATTGTGAAGATCAGCTCCACGAGACGTGCATATGAGTCGTAGAGCATTCTACGAGTTATATAGATAAGTTTCGTGAAGATTTCTAGTGAGGGACAATTTGATGAAGTTGAATCCTACAAGCATGTAGTATGAGTCATAGATTAGTTCATGAGTCATGAAGTTGTGTCGTAGAAGAGAAGTTCAAAATCCCAGTAGCTTATTACGAGACCCCGACTATAAGCTGTAAATCGCATTACTAGGACTAAACTGTAGTTACTATAAATAGTACTTTTAGATTATTTTTCAAGAAAGGACATCATTATTCATAATTTTTAGGGTTTGTACTTGGAGAACATAATACTTGGGAGAGAAGATGGTGAGAAAACATTTGTGGGTAAATTTGAGCTACAATATTGTGATTCTTATCAATCTTTGATTTGTTTGATCTTAATACAATTGTGTAAGTGTTTAATTATGTTTTCTCAATTCCTAATTTCTTCATCTACATATAGCATGAGTAGCGAAATCCATAACTAGGGTTATGAAAACTATGAAGAACTAACAAAGTTAACCCAGATAATTTACAATTCTTAGATTGGGTATATGCATAAATTCATCAATTCTCTTTGTTTTGCCTGTTTTCTAGTAGTGGCCAATATTAGAACTTTCTTAGTTTTACTGACTGGACCAAGGTAGTAATGAATAGGAAAAGAGATTGATTAATAGGATGTGTGTTCTTGTCTAATCAACCGAATTGGATCGAGGGAAGTTGTATTGGACATATAGGTAATGGTTAGTATTGCACACTATGGAGATGGGCCAAATCGCATACTGAAATTCACCTGTCACCTTTGAGCAAAGGGATTGGTGAACTTAAATTGCTGTCCTACATGTTATACACTATGCAAAAATTGGGTTATCCAGTGATACTAAGTTGGGAGTCATGGGGAACACGATACCCTACTTGCTCTCTATTATTGATTGTCTCTTGTGACAGTTAATTTAGTTTACTTTCTTATTGATTATTGTAAACCCCCCCTTCGGGGAATTGAGTTTGTTAACTACTTGGATTGCTTATTGGTGAATTTGTCTTAAGTCTACATATTCCCTGTGGGTTCGACCCTAACCTTGGTTAAGCTTTATATCTTGATAACGATCGCTTTATCCTCTAAAATGCAAGTGTAACTTGGAAGATATCTGTGAACAACCCTCTATTCCACAACATTTCAAGTAACCCACTTGAAACAACAAATTTTGTGTCTTCTGATAAAGGAGGTAACACAATAGTTCCAGGGACATCCATTGCCATACGGTCAAGCCTGTATTGATTCTATGTGTTAGTTGTGGCTTTGAGATTCTATAGTGTTGGATTTGCATCCTCAAGTGGTGGAGGTGGTTTATCATTATTTAGATTCAGTGCTGCATTTTTGGCATCATTTGCATCATTGTTCGCATTATTTTAGGCCATTCTTCTCAGTGTTCTCAAGATCTCTCGGTCCTCTGGATCTTTGGGTCAAATGGAGTCAAGGGAATGCCTCGACTATGAGTATTGTACATACACTAACCTATATGTTGAAATAAAAATATAACTCGAAAGATAAAATAAGGATTAGTTAACAAATTACACAAATTAAATGATTCTAAAAGCTGTATTCCCCGGCAATGCTGCCAAAATTTTGATGTCTCCCAAATTACACCTCCCTTTGAGGGCATAAACGATCATTTTTAAAATATATAACCTAACTTATGTTCTGGTTGAACCCAGAGGGAATATGGTCTAGACCTAGAGTAATTATGAGTAATTCGGATGAATTAACCTACTTATCTCCCGAAGGGTGGGTTGTAATTGTTGTAAATAAACCTAAACTAGAATCAAGTGTTGTCATGCAGAACTGGCATGTTAAGTTTACCAAATCTTTTGATACAAGCGAGAGGTAAATTTCACAACATGATTTGATCCATCCCCGTAGTATGACATTACTAACCCTTACCTTTTGTTCCAGTACAACCACCCTTTGATATGGTTAGGTTGATTAGATAATGAGGATCATATCAAATGTTGTTAATTATTACCTTATTTCATTCATTACCACCTTGATCCAGCAAGTAAGAATTAGGTGAGTTCTAATGTTGGCCATTGATGTATTGTCAAAATACAACACATATGGTCCCTGAAATAAGGGATTTTGTGAGTTCTTAAAGTGTCCTTTTAGTGTTTTGATGTGCTTTTATGTTAATCTTGCATAAAAGTTAGGTTCGCATGATTTTGAAGAAAAGTTACAGATTTTGCTGAAGTATAGGCCTTACGAGCCAACCTACGAGTCGTAAGGTGGTGTTGTAGAAGGAATCAGAGACCAAAAATAAAAAATCTACCAATTGAATGTCACTCTTACGAGGACATTTTATGAGTCATAAGATATACTACGACTGGTATAGGAAGACTCATAGCAAGAATCATAGAGCCAAAATGTTGGAGCAAAAACTGAAGGCCAAGACTACTAGACAAATAAATGATTCATAGCCTAAGCAACAACTCGCACCTATGGGTCATACCAGTTCCGTCCAAGATGCCAAGAACCTGATACAAGACCTCGACTATGACTTGTAGGTCATTCTACGAGTCGTAACTACGAGACTTATCAGCTTCCAGTTGTCTTTTTTGTATAAATTCTAGGGGTATTTTGTAAATACTATATATAGCTTAAGTTAGGTTTTTGAGAGTGAGTTCAACCAGTAGACAATCTACCATTACATTTTGACTCTTCTCTTAGTTTTTTAGGGTAGTTTATTGTTTTCTATTGGTAAACCCATTTTGGGGGTTGCAAATCTTACCTTGTACTCATTGTTGATCAGTCAAGCTTGTGGATTTGCAACTTGGGGCGCCTATTCTCTTCATTGTTATTGGTAAAATCTCAACTATGTCTATTATGTGCATTTATGTGTGTTTTGCTTTAACCATGAGTAGCTAAGCAACCACAACTTGGGGTTGTGGGAACCATGGGTAGTTGACTTGAAATAACCTAGGTTTCTTGCATTTCTATGATTGTAGTTTTGTATGTATTATCTACTTCCCTTCATTTTTATTGTTATTTGGTAGTGGCTAACATCGAACCCCGCCTACTATCACGATCCCGACAAAGGTAGTTATGAATAGGAAAAGGGAAGTAGATGAAAAAATTTGATTGATGTATTCTTGTTTAATCAACCAAATCTGACCAAGGGGAGGTTGACTGGGACTATTGGTAATGGTCAGTTGGCACGCCATGGTGGCTGACCGAGCGCCATCGTGAAATTTGACCTATACCTTCACAAGAGGGCTGGAAGAACCTAACTT
The DNA here is from genome assembly GCA_025774065.1 of Solanum ossicruentum. NCBI lineage: Eukaryota > Viridiplantae > Streptophyta > Magnoliopsida > Solanales > Solanaceae > Solanum > Solanum ossicruentum. Next base: position 19,694 of record JAOTQR010100867.1, on the reverse strand, counting down.
ATCATCCTGCATGCAAATCACCAATTTAGTATGTTATCTAGGCTAATCGAGTTGACGAACCATGAGGAACATAATTCCCAAGTTATCCCCAAAATTGAGTGTTTCCTTACCTTATAGTTATTATTTATTTTATTTTGTTTTTGAATCATAAATCCCCCTTCCCATTTAGAGATTGTAGACATAAGTACAAAAAATGATTAGTAGTGCAGTCTTGTAGTTAAGCCCTGTATTCCCTATGGATTTGACCCTAACCTTGGTTAGGTTAATTGCTGACAACAACCATTTTCTTTTTGGAGCATGAACATCATAAGAAATTATGGCGTCATTGCCGGGACTACAAGTAGGGTTTAACTTTATTTCACTATTAGTTAGTTCAAGTGTTGATTTCTAGAGTCTTTTTTACTTTATTTTTGCTTTTATTTTCTTGTCTGATTTTATTTGCAAGGTATACTAGGTTGTATGCCCAACACGAGGAGCCAAGGTAATCCCTTAGCTCCACTAAATTTGCAGATCTATCGACTACCAAGAAGAATGGGTCAAGTAAATGAGGATATTGAGGTTGAGGAGGATATACACACGAATGAGAATATTGGTAGAGAGAAGAATCCACCACAAAGGGGTAACAGGCCGCAACGCAAGGACTTCAATGAGAATGCTTATGGATGGAATCAATATCGATTAAACCCTATGGCTTTGGATGTTATCGGTGCTATAGTACTAACTCCTTTATTGACAGATACTAAGTTTATGGTATCAAGTGGATTGCTCCAAATGCTCCAAAGCCATGGTTTGTTCACAGGGCTACCATCGGAGGATCCCCACTATCATCTTCAGAATGTGGTGTTCGTTTGCAAAAGTGTCATGGGGACACATAACCTTTCTCTTGATACTGTGGGTTTAAGAGTATTTCCATTATTGTTGACTGACAATGCATTTGTATGGTTGTCTAAGCTTTCTCCTGGTATGATCACAAGTTGGGCTAAACTTCAGAGAGTATTCCTTTAAAGTTATTTCCCAAGATCCGAGAAGTTCAAGCTCAAGGACCAAATAAACAACTTTGAGCAATTACTGGGTGACTCTATCAGCACAACATAGGAAAGGTTCACCAAATGCTTGAGGATGGTCCCCGATCATAAGATTGTGGATGATGACTTGGTTGAAAGTTTTTATCGAGCACTTGATGAGAATAGTCAAGCTTGCGCCGACACAATCATAGGTGACTTATTCCTAGACCAACCTTTCACATTGATAGCCGCAAGATGGAGCAATGGTCAAAACAAATAGAGCATGGGGTCAACGAAGCAGGGTGTGATGAAACCTTCATGTGTAGTTAATACCAATAATGAGCAAGAAAAGGTAAACTAAGAGATCATGGAGCAACTTGCTCAACTTCGCACAAGTATGGACTTGGTCTTAAAGCAAAACTAAGCAAGAGTCTATGCGGTCACTCACCAACCTCCGAATGATCCCATCTATGATGATCCATTCTTTGATGAGGATGCATGTTTTGTAAGCAACCAAGCAACGGGTTTCTAGAATAATCCCCTAGGGTCTAATTCGGAATATTGGAGGTAAGGTTCCGGGAATCAAGGTCGAAACTTCAATCGATATGGGGTGTGTAGAGACAACTGGGGCAGATACTATGAAAGGGAGAGAGTGCCAGACACAGATTAGGGGAGAAGAGAGGGCTATAGGAATGGGCCTTATGTGCCTCCTCATAACCATGATGCCGTGTCAAGTAACTCCAGGATCAAAGATATGTTAAAAAAGTGTTGAAACAAGCTGACCATCAAGATGAGACTTTAAAGGGAACAAAAGCAGATATTTCAAGTATTAATCAAAAGATGGTCTCACTCGGTGGCAATTAAGCAACTTGAGCAACAATTTGGCAAGTGTCTTCACAATTGGACCAATGCCAAAAGGGCAACCTACCAAGCAATACTGTTCAAAATCATAAAAATGAAGGGCATTGCATGGCGATGATGACTAGGAGTGGAAAGAGCACAATAGATCCTCCCTATGCCAGTTATTATGGATGAAGTTGCGGAAAAGGGTTTGGGTGGTGAAGCTGCGGGTGAAAGAGAAAGTCCGGAAATTGTTGGGAGGCAAATTGAAGATTTGAGGGAGCATGAAAAAGTGAAATCTATCCCAAAACCCCCTCCTCCTTCCCTGAAAGGCTTAAGAAGAAGGAAGAGAAGGGAAAGTTCAAACACTTCCTTTTGATGTTGAAGCAAATATCCATCAACATTCCCCTTTTATAAGCTTTGGAGAAAATACCCGGGTATGCTTAATATATAAAGGATTTGGTCACCAAGAAATGCACTTTAAGCCAAGAGTTCTCACAAGAACTCTAAAAATGTAGTTCGATTATGACTAAATGCCTTGCTCAAAAGCGAGAAGACCCTAGTGCCTTCACCATCCCTTGTACCATTGGTGATGTCGAGTTCGCAAGAGCATTGTGTAACTTATGAGTGAGCATCAATCTACTGCCTCTTACGGTATTCAAAAAGCTTGGCCTTGGTACTCCTACCCCGATAAGAGTGAGGTTGCTTATGGTGGATCGAACCATTAAAAAGTCAGAGGGAATCCTTTTGGATGTGCTTGTTAAAGTTAGTAAATTCATTTTTTCAACAGATTTTGTGATCCTCGACTACGAAGTTAATTTTGAGGTGCCCATCATTTTGTGAAGACCATTTCTGGCTACTAGGAGAGCCCTAATGGGTATGGATTCAGGTCAGCTGTGGTTAAAGGTTAATGATGTAGAAGTTGTATTTGATATTTGCCAATCCATGAAACACCCTAATCAATGCAAAAGCGAGGTGTGGATCCTCGATGATAATTGATGAAGGGAGGTGATAAAGTAGAGTCACAACATTAATAAAGTGCTTCTTGGGAGGCAACCAAGCATTATTGATTAGATTTGGCTTATTTTTAAGTGTTTTCGGTTATTGAGATTCTTAGGTCGAAGTTGTAAGTTTGTTTTTATTGTTGAAAGACATTGATGCAGTTGTAATATCTTGGGAATTGTTGTGTTTTGAGATTTGGTTTGCAGGTGAGAATTGAAGAACTGAAGATCTTAAAAATGACACTCGGAGCAGCCTCTATGATCAGGCCTAGAGTCGTAGTCCGCACTACTATTCATAGTCATGCATCATAGAGGGAATAGGTGAATATAAGAAGTTGGCACATACACTATGAGCCAACCTTATGACTCGTAGTGCACACTATGAGTTGTAAGTAGGGTTCATAGTGCCCAGGTATGATTCTTAAATTTTTATAAGTGTTGGGTCTACTACGAGACCAAGACCTACGAGTTGTAGGACAACCTACGACTCATAGTCGGGGTCTCGTAGCCCCGATCGGCAGATTTTTTAATCACCGACCTGGTTTAATTTAAAAGGGGGTCAAAATAAACTTTGACCCCCAAATTCATTTCATGCAACCCTAGGGCGACGTAAAACCTCATCCCATCAGCCACGCTATTTATTTGGCCAAAATCCTGACTATCTATGTCATTTTCCAGCAAAGATTCTGGCGAAAGCACTATTCTAGGGTTTTCGGTGTGGTTTTTGATTTCTTGCACTTTGGTTTACTTCTCTAATCAATCGGTATGCTCCGTGGTCTAATTTTGTACTCTTTTATGGTGAATTTGTCTCCTATACTAGTGTGTGATTTGTTTAATCATGTTAAACCATGCCATATAGTGATTATTGAACTAGACTTGTAATCTAGGGTCTTTGGGCTTTAAATAGTTGATTTGTGAGCCTAATTGTGTTAGAACTCTTGAATAAGTGATGATAAATATGAAAATTTATGATTCATGGGACGTATGATGTGATTGTTTCCCATGCATGGTCTGAATGGTTGTCGAAGTTGAAATATAGGAAATATGGGTGTAATGCCTATGCTTTAACTTATGGGACTTGATTGAAATAGTTTGAATGGAAATTATATCCCTAGGGAACGTTTATAGGTGTCAAGAATGAGTTTTGAATGTATATGTCCTTAAGTGTGCTTTATACAACTATGCCTGATTCCCAGGAAATAGGGTTGTTATGAACTCATGATGTTATTGAAGTACTTGATTATGTGCCACAGAGTTGATTTTGTTATTATGTTCCAAGGATGTTGGACTTTGTGCATGATTTGTTCTTGTTGTGGGAAGATTTTAGGCACCACTGATGCCTTCTGTTTCTTGCTACGAAGCCTTCCTACAACTTGTAGGTTCCTCTATGAGTCGTAAGGGTCCTTCGTATCATGCAACAATCATATGTGGTTCCTTCAAGTTTCTAATATGAGAATACCACATGAATCGTAGTGCCTGCTATGACTCGTAGTGGGGGTCTCGTAAGCTTACATGAGTTCTGAAAAAAATGTTCCTGAAAATAGCTAAGACCCAAACTACAACTCATAGTTCACCGTACAAGTCATAACTATGTCTCGTATCTGGGATTAGAAAGCATTTTTTTGATGGCATACTGGTTCTACAAGGGTAGTTTATGACTCGTAGGTCACCCTACGAGTCGTAATTGCACTCGTACCTGCAAACCTGCAATTGCATTAGTGCATATTTACTTTTTAGATGTTTTTGTTTCTTGTTCTTTGTTTTGTATTTCAATGGATTAAATAACTTGAACTTACATTTTTCTTTGAGGGTTGTTTGCAGATAAAATGCCTCCAAAAGACAAATGGGCAATATAAGATCTACAACGGAGGTTGCGGGATGAATCCTCCAAAATCGAGCAATCCAAGGGCTTTGTGGAAGTCTACAGAGTCACGGTAGATATGGAGGCTAATAGACCCCAGACTCGGGCACTTGCAGCGTTAAGACCTATGGAAGTTAGCAGTTCCTCCCAGTCTGAAGAGGACAAACAACAGGGCAACGGGGACGGGTCAGAGAGTAGCTTGCCATAGATGACCCCCTCACACTAAGGTTTAGAGTCGAAGTCGGAGAACACTTCTTAGCAGGAAGAGGTTTAGTCCCAACCCCCAGCCAACCGTAGATGGTGCATCCCTCGGATGAAGGAAATATACGATGAGAGGTTGGAGCCTTAGGGGCAAGGCAAGCCGGTCCGCCAATTTCATGAGGAATCTCATTTGAATGCCTCAGGTTTAGATAGAGTGCCCAGATTGGATACTAGGTTGGATGAGCATGGACTACAATGGACCACAAACCAAATGGTTAAATATGTCCCTTATATAGTCTGTCAGTTCTATGCGACATATATTACTACACTCCACCGGGTGTTGCCAAAGAACAAAAGACCAATTCAACATCCAAAGCTACGAATGGTGACAATTCAGGGGGGGGGAAGTTGATATCTCGGAGGAGATGATCCGACGAGTGTAGTTTGTGCTTACTTATACAGTTCATCAGTCTACCACGGAGTACGACAATCGTATTGAGAAGATGAGGACAATTATGACTGGGAAGGACAATAGTGCTAGGACAAAGTTGCTACGGTGGATAGCTAGTCAAATCTGCAAGGAGGGTGTCGAGCCGACTTGGGTCATAAACCACATTGATCCTATAGTAAAGGCACACCTTTCATTCTGAGCCAAGTTTTGGTGGTCCATTATCCATTGGCGTATTAGGCCAACCTTCATGGATAATATGATCACCCTCGCGAGAGCCGTACTATTGGTCAACATTCTAGCTGGGTATGCTATAGATTGGGCCCAGATCATTTCAGAGCAGATTCACGAGGTTGCAGCTCAGATGATCACCTCACTGCCATTTCTAATGTAGTACAGTAGGTGTTTCTATTAAGCCTCACCGAGATCGTCATGTGAAGGCCGCACACACTATAGCCCATCCTGATAAATTTTGATGATAATCCGGTGGACTTACGATGAGCGGCTCCCTCAGCTATGCCATAACCATTCCCGGTAGAGCCTCAGTTTCCAGGTTCACCTCCAACTACTACCAGCACCACTCCAGCTACTACAGAGCCCACGCCAGCTGTTGCGATTGCGTCTACACCATCCTCCAGCACTCCAGCACCAGCAGCATTTTCCTTACAGGTTGATCCTCCTTTCTCTGTTGTTGCATTTCAGGCTTTATTGCACAGGGCGTCTGTAGCGAAGGGCAGGTTATGTGAGCTGTTAGCATGGGTCTGGTCATTGATTGATCAGACTGTTCGGAACTTCGAGGAGAGGATGAAGACATTTACTAGATATTTGGTTGATGAGAGAGTCATAGCAGTGGACGCAAGGGCAATGCGTTTAAGACTAGAGTCCACAAGAGGCTTGAAGAAGCTAGGCCTACTGATGGGAGCGCAGTTACTGAGGAGTTAGCCAAATTCAAGGAAGACTTATTACAGATGTTGACAACGCCTATTCCCCCAGAGGGAGCACCAGTAGGAGATGAGGTATTTGATTGGTTTACTGACCATCCGAACACACAAGGGAAGAGGTCCCTCAAGCACGTTGACCCAGAGCCATCCCCAAAGAAGCCGAGACAGGAGGAGAAGACCGTATCTTAGGAGGTGGTGCAAGAGTTGCTTTTGTTGGCAGCTATTCAGAGAGAGAGAGCACACAGTACGCCCCACCTAGAGAGGGTACTTCCAGCACTGCAGCAGAGGAGGAGAGATAACCCCAGGACCCCATAGAGAAGTCAAAGGCCGGTGCTTAATGTTCTATGAAGTTTTATTTCTTTTAACCCCAGTGCTCATTTTTTCATGATTGGATACGTTAGTTTTCTTTTTAGACAATCTTTCTATTATATTAATTTTGGTTGTGTTTAAATATGTTTATGTTGGATGTTCTTTTTAGTTCTATTTTGGATGTTTATTTTGGTTTTCAATGGATGTATGTATATTTTTCTATGTTATCCTGTTTTGTTTTTGTTCTTGTTTTTACATTTAGGACAAAGTATCATCTTTTGGTGGGGTGGTGGAAGTTATTGATTCAGGTCAAGTCTGAATAGCCTCACATCCATAACTTCCCCTATTGTTGATCCCAAGGTTTTCTTTCAATGTTTCTTTTTCCTTGTGGATATTTAATTTTCTGTTAAACCGACATGTTTATGTAGTATAAATAATTTGTAAATGCATAGTAATGGTATCTGTTGGCATATATATGATTCCCAATTTTTCTTTAAACTTTTGATGAAAAAATTGGGTGCCCTCAAAATTTTTGAGGTTGTGATTATTGTTGCATTCATACATTTTTGAGTATATGACAACATTTGTTCTGATATTATGAAGGTAAGCTAAGACTGAAAGCATGACCTGTGAGTCTATACTTGATTGTGTATGCAAATGTCATGTCTGTTGTGAGTGTATTTTGCTGCATTCACGCATCCTGTATGAACTTAGAACTTGCCTTATTACTCTAAGATTGGTTTGGGTGATGTGGTGGAGATGGAATGGATCTTAGTCCCTTGTTCTTTTTGAGTGAAACTACTTTTAGCCTAAATGACCCACCAAGTAAGTGAGTGAATCCCTTGTCCCAAATTTTTTGGCTTGTCATGCACTCATTCATTCGGATACTCTTTTGTCATAACCTTATTTAATTAAATACCTTGATATTGGCCCTGATCTATCCTTGAAATTATGAACCTTGATTGAGGCCAAAGGCCTAAGTTAAGGGTGGATGCAGTTGGTGGCCCTGGATTGAGGCATAGATATTGTGTACTTCATCTGAGGCTAAAAGCCTAAGTTGAGGGTGACCCTTATTATGGTAAAGTAATAATAATAATAATAATAAAGTAGTTAGTTGGGAACATGAAAGAAATGAAAAGGCTTGAACCTAGTGAAGAAAAATAAGAAAAGTGCCTTAAATTGAGAAAAAGTAGCAAAAATAAGTTTGAGATCAAGGCATAGCTGAAAAAGAGAAAGAAAGCACTCGAGAAAAATTCAACACATGAGAATAAGGGTGGATTGATTTAAAAGGGTTGGATTATGAAAGCAAAAAGTGTTGGTAAACATGGTTCAAGGATAGTTTTAGTCACTATTTGCCTAAAATACCTTAGCAAAGCACCTTGAACCTATGTTACAAGCCTATAAGTCCTAAAGTGATGCAACTCTATTTTATCACCAAGCCAGAAGATGAGTATAGAGGCAAGCATATGGTGTTAGTCAGTATTCTTGAATTTCAATTGTGAGAGTGAGAATGCTTCCTCAGTCCCTGAAATCTAAATGATTTTGAGTGTGCATAAGAGACTTCTTTCCAGTGAGGGCATTTGCACTATATGCGTAGCATATGACTATACCAATGATTGTGGACGGTTGATGCTCCTTAACATGTCATAGTTGGATTGCCAGGTATCTCATTATTTTCCTGTTTACTCAATAGTTTTATAATCCTATTTTGAAAATAGTAGTTGGGTACCTGAATCAGAGGAGTTCATATATATATTCCCTTAGTATAGTTTTTATGTATTTCCCTGTCAGTGTAGATTGAGTCATCGCTTGAGGACAACCAATAATTTTAAGTTGAGGGTCTTGATGTGCTGTCAAAATACAACACATTTGGTGCCTGAAATAAGGGATTCTGTGAGTTCTTGAAATGAACTTTTAGTGATTTGATGTGTTTTTATGTTAATCTTACCGAAAAGTTATGTTGGCATGATTTTGAAGAAAAGTTGCAGATTTTGCTGAAGTATAGGCCATAGAGCCAACCTACAAGTCGTAGCTCAAGCTACGAGTCATAGAGTGATGTCTTAGCAGGAATCAGAGACAAAAAATTAGAAATCTGCAAAGTGAAGGTCACTCCTATGAGGACATCCTATGTGTCATAAGACACACTACGACTCGTATAGGTGGACTCGTAGGAAGAATCAGCGAGCCAAAATGTTGGACCAAAAACTGAAGATAAAGATTATGTGACAAACATATGAGTCATAGCCTAAGCAATGACTAGAACCTATGTGTCGTACCAATTCAGTCCAAGATGCCAAGAACCTAATACGAGACCCCAACTACGAGTCGTAGGTCATCCTACGAGTCGTAATTGCGAGACTTATCAGCTGCCAGATGTCTTTTCTGTATAAATTTTAGGGTTATTCTATAGATACTATATATGGATTAGGTTAGGTTTTGTAGAGGGAGTTCGACCAGTGGACAATCTACCATTACATTTTGACTCTTCACTTAGTTTTTTAGGGTAGTTTATTGTTCTCTATTGGAAAACGCATTTTGGGGGTTGCAAATCTTACCTTGTACTTATTGTTGATCAATCAAGCTTGTGGGTTTGCAACTTGTGGTCCCTATTCTCTTCATTGATATTGGTAAAACTCTCAACAATGCCTATCAGGTGCATTTTTGTATGTTTTGCTTTAGCCATGAGTAGCTAAGCACCCAAAACTTGGGGTTGTGGGAACCATGGGTAGTTGACCTTAAATAAACTAGGTTTTTTGCATTTCTTTGATTGGGGTTTTGTATGTATTATCTATTTCCTTTCGTTTTTATTGTTGTTTGGTGGTAGATAACACTGAACCCCACCTACTATCACGATCCCGACTAAGGTAGTGACGAAGAGGAAAAGGGAAGTAGAAGATAAAATTTGATTGATGTGTTCTTGTTTAATCAACCAAACCTGACCAAGGGGAGGTTGACTGGCCTATTGGTAACGGTTAGTTGATAGGTGGCCGACCAAGTGCCATGGAGAAATTCAACCTTCATCTTCACATGAGGGCTGCAAGAACCTAAGTTACCATCCTGCATGCAAATCACCAATTGTAGTTATGTTATCTAGGGTAATCGAGTTGACGAACCATGGGGAACACAATTCCCGAGTTGTCCCCAAAATTGAGTATTTCCTTGCAATATAGTTAGTGTTTATTTTATTTTGTTTTGAATCACAACCCCCCCCCCCATTTAGTGATTATAGTTATAAATACTAGAAATGATTAGTAGCGAGGTCTTGTAGTCAAGCCCTGTATTCCCTATGGATTTGACCCTAACCTTGGTTAGGTTAATTGCTGACAACGATCGCTTTCTTATTGGAGCATGTGCACCATTAGAAATTATGGAGCCATTTCCAGGGATCAAAATAGCATTCTAAATGAAGTGATTAATTAATATATGCATGCATACTTTCCAAGAATTATGGATTATCAGATTTTACCTTGTTAGTTCTTCATGGTTCCCACAACCCTAGTTGTGGATTTAGATATGCATGATCACTGTAGATGAGAAAATCATGTTAAGGAATAATATAATTGAACACTTACAATGATGAATTTCAGAACAAGAAATCCAAAATTCTCCACAAGAAATCATGATGTAATAATTTCAATATAAAAATCACAAAATATGAGTTCGCAAAGTGTTTCTGTCCTATCTCATGCATCTCTCACCAAGAAAAAGCTAAAAAAAAACCTATTTATAATTAGCAAAATACAAATCCAATATGAAGTAAGAAAATTTGATTTGGCATCTTCTACAGAAGAGGTTACGGGTCGTATATCAACTCACGGCCCGTCCCTAGGACTCGTATCTGCACTTTCCAAAATTAGGCTTCAACTTACGAGACCTTCTTATTGGTCGTCTTCTAACTTCTCAGAAATTCTTCAAAACTTTGATCCTCCAAGCACGACCTTACCTACGACCTATGTTTAGACTTACGATTAGTAAGTGGCTTTGTTTAACAACATTTTAGCATTCAACATGTTTTCTTATCTTCAATCTTTGGAAACACCAATGGGTTGTGAAGAAATCTACGGATCGTCTGAAAATTTGTGGATGTAACATCCGAAGACTAACCCTTCACTACATCTGACTCAAGAAACCAACTTACAGCTCGTGGAGTAAACCACGAGCTGTAGAGTTGTTCATAAATTACCAAAAACTTCAATTCTACAAAACTTTGCCCAAAATCATACCAAATCTTGTAATCTTGCAAAATGAACATAAAAACACCTCAGACCTACTAACTTCACTTTGCAAACACATAAAATTCCATATTTTAAGCATCAACAGTATTGTGTTTTAGTACCATATCATCCTCGACCAAAAATAATGACAGGTGCTCGGACCCTTTTAGCACCCCGATCTCGAACACTCAGATGTGACTATAGGCCACGTTACCCAGGGTCTCAAACACTCAGATGTTGCCATCGGAGACTTGAACTGCAGGGTGTGTCATCTTGGTCTCAGAGTGTAGTATCAGAAATCTGTCACTAGCCTATTTGGATCCAGATTCCTCAATCATGTCATTTCTTTCTCTCTCTTGAATCACACATACCCACCATTTCACTAAGGTAATAACAAACAACCCATCTCCTGGTTATTTAGAGTACCCATAGGTAATAGCTAATAGCAGTATAACAAGGCGTATGCCATAATAATTAGTGCAAAATCGAGCCTACTAGGACAACTTGCTATATTACTAAGCCATCACAAGTAATAAGAATAAGGGTCAACAACAACAATGACATCATAAGTACCTACAATAGCTAGGCCTATCAGAATTATATTTATGCTAGAATCAAGTCATAGTACGACAAATCAATAACAAGTAGTCTCGCAATCATCATACCCCAGCAACAACAGGAATCATATTCCTATAGACAAAGGCTAAATTAGAATACATACGTGGCCCATGACATTAGCCCATACACAACCCTTATCAGGCCTCACTATAGTCACTACTATAAGAATATATTGAATTTACAATATGTGTAGCCAACAATTCAGAGTGATGTCTCATAGCAGCTTATAATAGATATACAAGGCACAAGTAGCATCTCAATTACATTTTGGTTCAGTATACATATAATTTCACCTAATCTAAGCTTTAGGGAAAGCCTATCCTACTTGGCAACCAATGCCTCAAACTCTAAGGACTTTTACAGCCCATAGGTGAGCCTTCGTAGTTTCTTCTATGCTGATTTTTGTTAAGTTTTGGTTTTTCTCCAAGACTCATGCGTGTTTCTAGTGTGCAATTCCAAATACCATGACCTCCAATCCAAAGCATGAGAAGATAGAGGCCATCAGGAAAATACTTCGCAATGAGCCTACAGACTTTGAGGCAAGTGGCTCTGTTGAGGAGCTCAACGTTCGTCTAGACGATGGTGTTGAGCTACAATGTAATAAGGCGGCATCTAGACAGTTAGTGCTAGTCCAGCGACCATCTACTATAGAACAACCCCTAGTCTAAGGGGGATCACAGAGGAGCAATTAAACCATTAACCACCCAATAGAATCTGAACAGGTATCCCAACTCTGATGGGAGGAGACAACACAAAAAATAAATCTGAACCTCGAGTGCAACTCAGTGAGTGCCCAGGTTTGGTCTGGCCCTCAGACCATGCCTGGACTGGAGCTTAGGCAACCCCTGTACTGTATATCAGGTGTGCAATATCTTGGATTGGACATCAGGGTGTGAGAACTCAAATGATACCCTTGATTGGGTTTCAGGGTGTAATACACTCAAACGATACCCTGTATTGGACAACAAATCATAATGATAGACTGTACCATTAGCACATATTTAGGAGTATAACACACAACCAATTCGTCGAATATAAGCAACCAGGTAGATATACAATTCAATAGAAGTATTATATGATCATGTCTAGCTGTCAATAGATTCACCCCCCAGGCATAACCATAACCCAAATCCCAGGTAACCTAGTACAATTATTAACACTCCAACTTATAAGTATAGCTAGAGGATCTGAACATTCATATATAGGCCAATTAATAATTATAACAAATCCCCCAGGACAATGTCAATCAACCCAGCAGATAAGTGCGACAGATACCCAACCAACAATAGACAACCCAAATAAAAGCCCTAATTTAGCATTCATTTCATAGATAGGATCATATTTCAGCCATCAAAAAAATTAGGACTATCTATCGACAAAATCATAACCATAGACTCACAAAACATATCCTAAATTACAACTGACAACTTGCCTCAAATATTACATGACATAAGTATAGACCACCTACATAGGTACACTAATCTTTAAGTAGAAAAAAATGTTTATCAACCCCTGGGCATACACTTCCCTTATAGGATCATATCCTGATTTCTAACCCACCAAAGGTTTAATCACAAGGCCCAAATAGAAGTACCCCCATAGTATTTCCCAGGATATAGCATGTTCCCCTAATTACTAGCAAGTATAATAACTTTACAATAGTTAACAACGGCATATAGAAGCTTATATGTCACAGAGCAATATAAAATTATGTCTAACCAAGGGAAATTGAACTATAATTCAGGTTGCCACAAGTACTTAGATGATTATAATTAGTCAAAGTCATAATGTAGGTATTCATACAAATAGGACTATCATAATCATGGATATATATATATACCAGAACTAGTAAACAGTTCAACTAATAGTCAACTATCCAACACACAAGCTATTATATCTCAGTAATGTCAGCTAACGCATATATACATACAAGAGTCAGGCTTAGTATACATACCTATTGTGCAGCATCATTCCATATCTATTATGTACTAGGTTCTCCCATAGTTTAACAGTGCCAGAACTCAGCTAATACAGTAGATACAACTAATAAGGTCCTCAATAAGATAATTCTCGTCAACATTATCATATAGATATATATTTAGTACAACCAGCCATAAATAACTCCTAGCTATTAAAAATCAATTAGTATACAGTACACTCGCACATTTTAGGTCAAACATCCACTCATTTCAGCTCAATCTAAGGGTTAAAGAATCCTTCCTCACATCCTGAGTAAATCCACCTTGCTCACGTCCTGAGTCAATCCACCTAAGATTTTCCCTTCTAAATTACTTCCTGAAGTTGTTCAGTTGTAAAAATATAGTTCACAGGGTTAACACGATCACATTGGTTGTAACATCTTAAAAATGAATGAAATGATGTTAATTGGATCAAAAATGGGAAAAATAGGGCCTATGCCTACAATCCCAAACAAATCCCCGTAAAATGTTCCCCATAATACCTCGAGTCTACTGTCAAAATTTTGTCCCAACATGAACCCCAGAACACCAAGAAAAATCCCCAAACCAAGTTAAAAACTTTACTGGAAGAACATTCTTTTCAAATATTTCTCGGTCAAAATTCTCAAAAATGGGTCAAAATTAGCAAACGCCCAGCATATCAGATCATTCCTCTCAACGTAGAATAATTTAGACTCAAGATTTACTTAATTTTGTCAAGAATCGACCAAGAAATCAAAGCACAAAGTTTTCTCATATTTCATGGAAATGACAAGACAAAATAATATTTTACCTTTAAATACATGCCAATAGTTTGAATCCAACATCACCAGTGCATTCCTTGTAAAAATCCAAGTCACTTGGACTTTGGAATCATCAAAAATGGAGTTGTAAAACACAAATTATGACTTGGTGAATTTGTGGGAAATGGTTGTTTCTTGGGGGCTAAAGCTATATATATATAGAACACTTCACTTCTCAGTGAACACAGATCAAGCTCCATGAATGCGGAGAATTATGGTTGTTTCTTCTCTATAAACACAGGCATGACCCTACAAATATGGAGGTGTTCTTTTTGGCTTCTGCGAATGCGGAGGGTTAAATTTCTTATGTTACACCAGCAATCCTCAAAACGTTCCTAGGCTATTCTTAGCTCATCCGATGCCCATTTTACATAAGAAAATTGTTCAACCATATGGATTTCTTCATTTTGGATCCAACAGTACAGTCGAAATTCCCAACTGAGCATCTTACAAAAACTGACGGCCTCACTTCTTTTTGGCTAATTTTAGCTAAAAGAATCGAGGATATCAAAATGCAACTGGATTTTCTCTTAACTGATGATGGGGCATTTTATATTTTTCAATGTTTTAGAGCTTACTGCGCCATCAGATTTCTGTTCGAGCACGTTTAGATAGGTTTTTACAGAAACACACATTTTTGCTTCTAGTTGAACTCATTTTAGAACATTTGGGTCAAAATCATATTAGAACCATCCATTCTCAGACCAAGCTCTCTCCTAGCAAAAATTGTGCATTCTAGAACTGATAAAATCATCAGAATGCCATTCTGAGGCCGTTTCCTAGGGTTTTGCAAGAAATCTCATTTTTGCAGCTTTAAATTCTCGCTAACTTGCAAATTCACACAATTCACAACCAAACAACCCTACAGCTATCCCAACTACCCCAATAGGCACTACCCAAATAGGCTAAAAGATTCCTAAGGTTACTACATATGGGCTCAAATCAATAGATTAATTGCAAAAATATCAAAATGACTTGGAGGGTCATGATATAATAATAGCATTTGAAATCAAAATCATGAAAATCCTTATTTGATCATACTTGAAATTAATGAAATAATGAGAAAATCGGTTGAGCTCCATGGGTGAAAGGTAACCGTGGATGAAGACCACATACCTTGATGTGAATGAAAGGAATTAGGATAAATTACTGGAAGTTTCTTGACCTTCAATGTGTTCTTCATTTGGAATAGAGAGGAGACACTGAGAGTGAATTGAAGGAATGAAATTTTCGTCTAAGAGTTTGAAGTATAATTGGAAAACTTTAGATAGGTTAGGGTAACATTAGAAGGGTAATTTAGTCTAAAAACATCTAAAAGGAGTATAGAAATCAGGAAGGACCTAAATCCCTTTAAAAATCAACATCTAAAATTGGATGAAGTCCTTGTACGAAGGCCTACCAAGACCCGTGGCGGGGTCTGTGGTGGGTTGCCTTTGGAAATTTTGGAGGCATCCTAGAAAGATACACTCCACAAGACCCACCACAAGCTGTGGTAGGTTCCATGGTGTACCACCTCACAAAGGAATCCCCCAACCTTCCTCCACATCACCAAGTGGTGTTACCACGATGCCTTTCACGAGCCAATGTGTGCACCATGAGCCGTGGAGGGTCTCTTGGTAGGACATCTTCATGGATTTTTATAAATTTTTATTTTGGAACTTGTTTCTGACCTTTTACACTTGGGGCCTAATAATGAAACATGCATTAAGGATAATACAAGGTTGAAAATACCCCTACCCATCCCCCAACTTCTATCACTAACAAGGTAACAAATTTGGAAGAGAGTTTCTCGATTGCCTAAAGTTATAGACACTTCACCTTCTAGACTTCTTAGATATAATGGTGAACATAATTGGACCACACAGATCATATTCTAGGAGGTTTCATATTGGAAGTATAATCTCTTATGACATAATCCCCTTTATCCTAAGGGGCCCAAACAAGCCTTTTAGCATGTCAATCACACATCCTTGGTCACGGAAGCAAAGTAAACAACATCAAGAGAGTATAAATAAGGATAAAGGGGCTAAAAGGAAGTCTTTAATAGCATAAATTATAGAAAAATCAAAGCTCAAGTATAATTACATCACTTGTCCAACAACATCTCTAAACATAGAATAAGGGGGGGGGGAGGGCCAAGACACCTTCCGAGCTCACCCTCATAATATCAAGAGTTCAACATAAAGAAATAACAAAAGCAAGAGTAGTATAACTAGTTTCCCCGAACTTAAGGATTCACCAAAGCTTATCTTCAAGATATCCAAAACTAACCTTGTGAAGGATTATCGTGAGGGGCTCCGATTCCTATATGGTAACATCATGTAGGCATAGAGTATGCGTTAGTACGTTTGAATGTACTAAGTATGTAGGATGCAATGCAACAAGTGATAGATAACATAATCAAAATGTATAAGCATAAGTGAGAGATAGTGTAATATCAATATGGCATTCATGATCAATGTTTGAAGTAAAACATGCTTAGTCATAATCAAGGAGCGTAAATTCAATGTCGAATATATTTATGTTCAAACCTAACACCACCATGCTTGAGATAGGCCATATATCCACCCATTCACCATATGATATAACATTTTCGTAGAGTGTTACCAATGGCCCCACATTACGTATAGTCTTTTTGGAAGGTAGCATGAGACATCCCATACTTTACGATATAATCTTTTAGGTAGGAGCCATGAATTATTCTACCTTACGATATAATCTTTTCGGTAGGAACCATGAATTGTACCTTACGACATGGCCTTTTTGGTAGGTATTATAGAATGTCCTTAATTTACAATATAATCTATTCGGTAGGAGCCATGACTCATTCTACCTTATGGCATAGCCTTTTTGGTAGATCTTATTGAATATCCATACCTTACGATATAATGTTTTGGATAGGAGTCATGAAAATAGCTCATCTAACCATCACATTCAAGTATCAAGAAAGAACATCTCATTTTCCCAAGAACACAACAAACATGGGAGCCCAATAATTTACTTGCAATGTTGTAAGTACTTTACATGAATTTAAAACCCATATATAGATTTCCTTAATTTTCATAGTCACTTGACTCATGAGCCATACAATAGATCATCAATAACTCAAGAATCCCTAACTGGACATTTTATCAAACACATGGTGGGTATGTAATGTTAGTTAAAAATCATGTAATTCAAAAGAGAAATCATGTGAGAAAACCTAATATGAATCAACCCACCAAAACTTACTAACACCCTTATGAAAGATACATTGAAACCCCTCATCAGATTTCATAATAGATTATGGATTCATAGCTCAAAAAATATGCTTAAACAATCAATATTTTATTAAACCCCAACATAGTTAGTAGTCAAATCTATAATAAGAAGTACATAGATAAATCAACTTGAAAACATGCAATTTACATAAGAAGGAAGGTTGGGTACCATGGGTGAAAGAACCCAATGATTGAAATCTAGATATCTCAACTTTGGGCATTTCCTTGATGAAGATTCGAATGGGAACTTGAAGCTTGAATGAATTTCTTGAGATCCGAAAATGTGTTTAGGACATTTGAATTTGGGTAAATATTTAGCTAAGTGTTAGAGAGGGTTTTGGGGAATGTCTTGAATGATATGAGATTGAAAAATGACTAAGTGCATGTGTTTTTACGTATAGGAAGGCTTAGGCCAAAGGCCCCAAAGCCTTAGGCAATAGTCCCCAAAGTCTTAGGGCAAAACAGTTAAACTGGCAACAATATACACATCTCTGTGATGGGTTCGCATCGCATACCCTCGCTGGAATTGCAAAGTTGGCGAAATTCATTTTTCGCAATGGATCTTCTTAAATTTGGATTATACTCATTTCCCACTCAATTTTGCCCCCTGATCAGGAATATGAAATTGGATTTATCACGCATGAATTTGAGATATTGTAATACCCAACATCTTAAAATACTAGTACTATGCAAATGAAACATGATATGGTTTAATCAAATTAGTGCCAATTTTTAAAAGTTCTTGAATCTCTAATTAAAGGGTGATATGTATATCTAACACTGAAGAGGGTCCATTGCAAATAAGTTTTAAGCCAAATGGAGGAAATCACGACTTTAAATAAAGTGAGAGAAGTGGGGTGCTTGTAGGACTTAGAAAGCTAGCAGGTGAGTCACCTACTTGCTTATCTTAAATTTGCTAGCTAAATGGAGATGAGGCCCGACGTCGAATTTCTCCAAGTCCGATATAAAGTCCGTGTTAAGGGTGTAATTGTAGCCCATGTTTTAGCATCAGAAATGGACTATGTTTTCAGCCCAAGAAGGATATTAAAAGATCCAAAAGACATCACAATTTCTTTGATAATTTAAGCCCAAAACTAACTAAGAGAAAGGGGAAAAATAGGTAGTAAAGGCCCATCAATTTGGAGGCCCTTAAGCCCCAAGTGAAAGGGGAAAAATAGTACTTTAATTTATTCATAAAATAAGGATTAAATGGAAAAGAAAATCATCCAAAGTAATCCTTTAAAAGGGTTTATAAGAATCACTTTTAACTCATTCTTACACTTAGAAATTTTCAGCTTTCACAAAAGTTCTTGCTTATTCTTTCTTGAAATTATAAAGCAGCCAAAAGAAGCTTTTAGGATTCTTAAGGAGGCCCTCAACATTGAAGGTAAAGATAAGTGATTATAGTTGTGTGTTTAGTATGATATTTTTATGCAAAACAAGAGACTATGTTGGTTATGTCTATGCTGAAATTTTTGGACAACATGTGTTCCTAAAGTGGTTATACATTTTGCTTGTTTATTTGGAAGCTTTTCTCTTTTTGGTTAGGTTGACTACTTTTATTAATAAGTATTGGTTCTATAATGATGTATAAAGGTTGCTGCACCATTTTTATTGTCCAGGAAAGTAAGTTCTTGTGTGATATTGTAATTGTGCTCGTAATAGAAACTTGTGGGATGATTGATTGGGGGCTATGGTCTCACATCCTCCACCTATTTTTAGGACTATTTTTGAACTGTTTTAGGATTTTTTTTATATGTATAAATGTTGTGGGAACAGTTTGGGTGAAGTTGGTAAAGTTTTGGGAATCGTCAACGTCGTAATGTAGAGAAGGGATGTAACGTTATGCCGCCTATTTATATGTTGCATAGAATTGTTATATCTTGTGATTTGTGAGCTATTGTAAGGCTATTGTGGCACTAAAACAGGCTGCACATGATATGTGTATGATAATGTATATTAGAAAATATGATTAGGGGCGGAAAGGTTGAAAGAATATGCTCGGGTTTATAATTACCCGCTTGTTGCCCGTATGTTGTTTTTATGAGTGTGGGCTTCCAAGATGTATCTATGGGCTGATAATTCTAGTTTTATCACCTAATATGTTGTAGATAATATTTGGACGAAGGTAAGGTTATCTCGAAGTAATATCGAGGTCGTACAACAAGGTATGTAAGGCTACTTGAGTTCATATTATTTGGCATGAAACATAGATCCCTCCTTGGCACATAAAGGC
>JAOTQR010100857.1:0-15565 GCA_025774065.1 Solanum ossicruentum | reverse complement strand
GGGTGTTGATGTGCTACCAAAATACAACACTTTTGATACTTGGAATTTTGTGTGTTCTAATGCGATATTAGTTGGTTTTATGTGTTTTTGTATTTGTATTTGCAGGATTACTGGTTGGCTTTGATTTTAGGAATAGTTGCAGAAGTTACTAATTTTTTACTATTATACGAGACCCTTTAGGGGTCGTAGGGTGGTTTTGTGAACAATTCCTGTGAGGGTCTTTTTTCTAGAGTTCATTCTACAAACATGCAGAAGAGCTGTAGAAGGTTTTATGATTCGTAGAAGATGGTTCGTGCCCTGAGGATCAAAGACTTAGACTTTCAGTAATTTCATTAGAAGAAAACCCCTTACGGGTTGTAAATCACTTTACAAGTTACAGAGCGGTGTTGTAGAGTTGAAGTCCATATTTCCAGCAGCTGACTATGAGACCCTGATTACGGGTCATGGAATGCAATACGGCCTGTAAAACACCTTTTGTATGGTGTGTCGACCAGTTCTCCTATTTTGCTTAGGACTTGAATTTTAATTATTATAAATAGATTTTATTTGCGTTATTTTTTGAGAGGCTTTGCCTAGTACTCAGAGAACTCAATATTTAGAGAGAGAAAATTATAAGATTATATTGGAGAGTCTTTGAGAACACTTGTGTCTGAATTTCATCCTTAAGCTTGTGATTCTTATTAAAGTTGGATTTTGCTTGTTCTTAATTGTATTATGTAAGTGTTCAATTATGTCTTCTCAATTCATAATTCTTGCATCTATACATAACATGAGTAGCTAATCCACCACTATAGTTGTGAGAACTATGATGAACTAACAAAGTAAAACTGGATAATTCATGATTCTTAGGAAGTGTATATGCATGTATTAATTAACTCTCTTCGTTTTGCATGTTTTATAATGGTGGCCAACATTAGAAACCGCCTAGTGTTACTGACTAGACCAAGGTAGTAATGAATAGGAAAATAGATTAATTAACAGGATTCGATTGATGTGTTCTCATCTAATAAGCCAAACTGGGCCAAAGGGAGGTTATACCGGACTAATAGGTAAGGCTTAGTAATGCAAACTATAGAGATGCGGCAAGTCGCATAGTGAAATTCACCTCTCACCTTTGACGAAAGGGCTTGGTGAACATAACTTACCATCCTGCATGCTATATACTTGAAAAGAATTAGTTTATCTGGTGATACTGAGTTGGGAAATTATGGGGAACGTAATACCCTAGTTTCTCTCCATATTGACTTCTCTCTTGTGATAGTTAGTTTAGTTATATTTCTCATCGATTATTGCAACCGCCCCCCCTTAGGGAAGTGAGTTGGTTAATCATTCGGATTACAAATTGGTGAATTCTCTTGAGTCTATGTATTCTCTGTAGGTTCGACCCTAACCTCTGTTAGATTATATTTCTTGACAGTGACCGCTTTATCCTCTAAAAAGGAGGTGTAACTTGGATGATATCATCTACCATGCTCCTTCCTTAAGAACAATTAGGTAG
Source organism: Solanum ossicruentum (assembly GCA_025774065.1). Taxonomy (NCBI): domain Eukaryota; kingdom Viridiplantae; phylum Streptophyta; class Magnoliopsida; order Solanales; family Solanaceae; genus Solanum; species Solanum ossicruentum. Next base: position 14,067 of record JAOTQR010100857.1, on the reverse strand, counting down.
CACCCCATTACGACACACTACGCCTTATGAACCCTTATCAAGTAAATCCTTTAATTGTTCCCTCAATTCTTTCAATTTCGCCGAGGCCATTCGATATAGAGGTATAAAAATATGTTGGGTGTCGGGCAAGAGATCAATCCCAAAATTGATTTCCCTTATGAGAGAAATACTGAGTACGACATCGGGGAACTCATTTACTATTGGGACTAAATCAAGAGTAGGTACATGAAACTCCACATCCATGACTCGAACTATATGATAGAGGCAACCTTTGGAAATCATTTTCATAGCTTTCATATAAGAGACAAACTTCCCTTTAAACACATAATTAGTTCTCATCCATTCAAGACTAGGATCATTATGAACTTAGAATGTGACCGTATGAGTCCTACAATTAATAAAAGCATAGGACGCATGCAACTAATTCATACCAAGAATAATATCACAATCGGACATATTAAGCTCAACTAGATAACATGAGATGACTTTATGTAAGACTAACCCTGGACATTTCTATAGACTTTCATGGCTAGGATTGACTCACAAATAAAAGTATAGATCGAATAAGATTCTAACAAAACTTCTGGAGACACATCAAACTTTATGGAAACATATGGAGTAATAAAAGACATATTGGCACCGGGGCTAAGCAAAGCATATACATCATGGTCAAAGATTTTCAACATATTGATAACCATATCAGGAGCCTCATCATCCTCTTGTCTAGCATGCAAAATATAGAAACGATTACCACATGGACCACCATCTTAGGCTTGACAACCTTGTTGTACTTGCCCTCTTTGAGTTACTTGGCCTTTTGGATGCCCTTCATTACCCTTGTTAGCTACATTATGACACTTGGTGATCTTACCTCCTATCTTGCCACAATCAAAGCATGCATTAGTACCTCTCAAACATTCACCAACATGGTTCTTCACATACTTAGGACATCTAGGAGGAATACCACCACCTTTCACAACTTCACCTTGAGCCTTAGGATTGGCCCCTTTCTCTTTGTCAAACCTTTGAGGAGCATGTTTTGAAGACCATTTTCTATGTTGGAATCGGCCACCATAGGACTTATCATAAGAGCGCCCACCATCATAACAAGCCCGGGTGGACTACCTTGTTCTCATCTTTTGCAACTTCTCACTCTCCACTTTTTCAGCAAAAGTATAGAAATATCCATTTCTTTAATGAGTTTAATGTTCTTGCATTCCAATTTTACCAAGTTGGATACACCTAAAGTGAATTTGTTCATATGGGCAATTAAGTCGGCTGCCAGCGAAGGAACAAATTTGGACAATTTGGAGAACTTAAGGGCATAATCCCTCACACTCATACCACCTTGCTTCAAGTTCATGATTTCCACCACCTTAGATTCCTTAGCTCAAGTGGGATGAAATGATCAAGAAAGGCATCCTTGAACATCTCCCAATTAATAGCATCTTCAACAACTCTCTCGAACTCTCATTGCGTGAACTAAACTTGAGCCACTCTTTTAAGTTGATAAGATGCCAATTCGGCCTTCTCTTCAGAAGACACCCCCATAATCTCCACCACCTTATACATCTCATCTATGAACTCTTGTGAATCCTCATCCACCTTTGAACCGTAAAACTCCAAGGTATTAATCCTATCAAAATCCCTTATCGTCAAAGTTGGAGTAGGAGTCTTTGGAGAAGCAACGGCTTGAGCCAACATGGAGATAACGGCTCTAAATTCATCATTAGAAACTATACTCCACTTGAGGAACTTGGGGAGCCGAAGGGGTTGGTTCACATTAGCATCATTTCTCTTTGGTAACAGAGTACATCGTGGAACCATTTATGAAAATACCATGGGGCAAGCATTAGGATATGAAAGATTTGAAGAAACGACATAGAATACAAAAGAAGCAAGGTTTTCCTAAAATTTCCCATCGCCTCTTATTCATAGATGTAGTGTGCTTCACTAAAATTTCTCATATCCTCTTATTCATAGATGTAATGCGCTCACACCAAGAAGCAAGATTCTACTAGATATCGCATGTTGGACTCCCTAGGATGCTTTCAAACCTTGTCTTTGATACCACTTTTGTCATAATCCGGACCTAGGGCCTAGCCATGACACGACAAATGAGACACCCAAAAGTATCCTATCCAACCACGTATTCATATCATAAGCATTCATAAGGTAACATAAGCATACATAAGAGAATAAGCAAATGGAAGTTTATCAAAGTAAAAGCTATATTTCCCATAAGGACATATACATTAATCCATTATGTCCAAATCATGCCTCAACATCCTAGATCTAGGTAGGGACTGGCACATAGCTCACTAGCTTACCCTCAAGATACACATCAAAAGACTGAAAATGATAAAGTCTCAGCATAAAGGAAAACCATCATATGGCTTGTTTTTGAAGCATGGTAATGCACCAACAAGTCTTCAAGCTTAAAATCAAATCTAGCCACAAAATGGAATAGCCACCTCGTTGTTCGTCCCTACATAGTTAGATCGTGCAGAAAAAGAAGTATGTGTTAGTACATGGAATATACTAAGTGTGTACGTACACCATGAATCAAAAGATATCATAATAGTATCAACATGCATAATCATAATCAATAGAATAAGGACACAATATCTATTGACATGCAAGTTTAATATCATGAGGAGAAGCATCGTCAAATCCATTCATAACCTTAACATTACATATGTGGGAATAAGACCATAACCAACATTCATAAGACCATGCAAACTATTTCATGGAATATGGATGTTCACTCTACATCGAGCTAAGAGGAGTCTACTTTGCCAAGGTAGAGTCATCCTCATCCTATAGGATATGGTGAGAACCATCATTTGACCTTTTCCTTTAGGATCTATCTTAACATAGTTACTGTCAATTATTTAAGCTAATTGGATCCAATAGTACACTTTAAGTCATAAAACATGAACATCATTCCTATGGTGGCACATAGTTATGGGACTTAAAAATTTATACAAGGACCTATGGAGATAGCCCCTCTCACACAAGTTCACTCGATGCTAAGTCATATCCCACAGAATACATAAATTATACATATACATAGCTTTCAATATAGTTCATACTTTATTAAAATCATTATTTCATAATTTATAAATAGTCATCATAGCATTCATGAAAATATCATGTCATAAGAATAGTCCATCTGTTTTACTTTCATCATAGTATGGGTAGACATTCTCAGCATAACATCGCATAAACATTTGGGTTTTCATACCCTCTTTATCATAGCATCATCATAGCTTTCAATACATCATCATTATCATAAAACATGCTTTTTCATACTTGAGATCATAATCATTAAAATTCATAGATTTATCATAAGAGACTAGGGCTAAGTGTGGGTCCGTGGACTATTGAGTCAAAATCATGCAATTGAATAGGATTCATAGGGAAAACATGCAATTTAAATCAAATTAGATCATTGACAAAGGAACTCATATCAAGTTATTAAGCCTTAATCATGCATAATTTGAAATCACATATATTTACTTGAAAATCACATAGATCACGCAATTCATCATAATTCATGCATAATTAGTCATAATCATCATATAGAAATCATAATCCATGCATTAGGAATTATAGCCTAAAAGCCCATAAAAGTTCATTATAAAACATTGATAAAAGAAGATTCTAGATTGGACTTAATGAAGCTCTACGGACCTCAAGTGGAACCTTAAAATTTAAACTGAAAATCTAAAAATCCTTAGTCAGATCTTCAAGCTTTAGCTTCAATAGATCAGAACTTTTGACTTAGAGAGAGAAATATTTAGAACCCATATAAGAAATTTGTGGATTAAAGGTTTTGAATGAATCAGGAATGATATTAATAAAGGTGAGGTTTATTAAGTCAGTTTGGATAGCCAAATATGTAGTTTAGGACATAGATGAATTCAAAATATCAAAAACACCCTTCATTAAAAATAATCGAGCAGTCCACGAAAACCCTCCTACAGGCCGTGGATACACCTGCGGTCTGTCTGTTGGCCCTTGAAATTGGGTGTCACAAAAGTTGAGCTATTAGAATCCTAGGTTCTAAGCCATGGACATGCAGCATCACCCGTCATTCTACCTATAGGCTATAAATCCTTCTGTAGGGTGATTCGCGACTTAGATAAATTTTGGATTCCTCATGGCCTCTCCCTACGAGACCTATTGATGGGTCGTGGTTTCTTATATAGTATCACATAAGTCAACTCTCAAAAGTTTCTCAATTATCCATTTTCCTTGGGCACTTTCCATGAGATTTATAACCCGTGGTTGCTTATAGAAGTCGTAGACTGACTCATAGGGTCTAACTATAAACAATTTCCTATCTTTCAATTTTTCAGGCCTAAAAACATAAATGGTGTTACAAAGAACTTTCGAAGTGAAATCTTTAACCATCTTTAGATGATATATGCACCCCTTATAGATCATTATTCGGGTTTCGAGAAACAAGACAAACTGACCTCTACCTGAAGAATTTTTATCCTCCACTCAACAATGGACTCATTTGGAAAATGAAAAATCTACTTGTCCGAAAGTCTATGGAGACATAAGAGGAATGCAACCAATCCATTCTAAGTATAACATCAAAGTTAACAATGGAGAATGCTACTATGTCACAAGGGATAGCTTTATGCATGATAGACACAGGATAATTTCTATAGACCTTTCTTGCAACAATAAACTCTCCTACGAGCCTACAAACCTTAAATGGCTCATTAAGGATCTCAGGACATGCATGAAATATATTATCAGGGGAAGGAATTACAAAGTAAAAGTTTTCCCTCTGATCTAACATTGCATATGCATCAAAATTATAATCTTTAAACATACCTGTAACAACACCCAGAGTCTTTTTAACTTCTTGGCGTCCATAAAGATCATAGATCAGTTAGTCCTTAGGGAAACTTGATATTGCCCTCCTTAGCCTTAGAGTCTGGCACCTCCACTCCTACAATGCTTCGCATAGTTCCTGGGATTTCCACATTTGATGCATGCATTTAAATCAGTCAAGCACTCCCCTTTGTCGAGCCTCCCACACTTAGGGAAATTAGGAGTTTGCGGATTTAGAGCTACCCCTTCTCCTTGGCATATCAGGGAGAAGAAGTGTTGGTAGACCTTTGGCCTCCTTGCTTTTGGCCATCTTGGAACTTGTTGTGACCTTCACTCTTTTGGTGAGAATATCCCCCACCATCCACCTGACTCCTCTTGGACTCTCTATCACTCTCACTCAAATTTTCCACCTTAATTTATTTAGCACAAGTCATCAACTGGGAGATATCCATCTCCTTCATAAGTAAGATAGTGTTGCACTCTGTTGATACCAAGTTTGATATGCTGCACATGAACTTTCTCATTCAGGCCCTTGGATCCACTACCATGAAAGGGGCATATTTGGAGAGTTCAGTGACTTGAGAGAATACTCTCTCACACTCATGTGCCCTTGTTTGAGGTTGACAAACTCTTTTATAGTGGCCTCCCTTAGCTCTAGTGGGAAGGACTAGTCTAAGAAGGTACCCTTGAACTCCTTCCATTCAATTAGACCTGTTCCTGGGCCCCTTTCCTCTACCCATTATTCATACCATATTTTTTCTACTCCCTTAAGTTGGTAGCTTACCAATTCGACCTTCTCTTCCAAGGGAACTCCCATTATGGCCACAATTTGGTAAGCCTCATCTACGAAGTCGATGGGATCATCTTCCACCTTAGAGCCATAGAACTCTGGAGGACCCATCCTCACGAATTCGCATACCTTTATAGTCGGTGTAGGCACTTGGGGAGGAATAGCAATCTGCCTATTGGCATGTTTAGCCAAAGCTTGGGCTAGTATGGTGAATGCATCTCTGAACTCCATATGAGACACCCCCATCCTCTTGTTGCAATAGAGGGGCTTGTTACTCAGAGGTGTTCCTTGGTGTGGAGCTCTTCTTTCCGGTATGATCTAGAAATGGCAAAGAGAAAATCATTAGTTGTTAGAGAATCTTAGATAACTCTAAAGGTGTGACATGAATGATAAGGGAAAATATTTCCTAAACGTATAATAGCCTCTCATTCATAGTTGTGGTGCGCTTCACAATCTTGAACGAAACTCTACTCGACATGTATATTTGGATATCTAAGAAATGTTTTAAAACCTCATGCTCTGATATCATGTTTTTCATGAACCAAGCCTATAGCCTAGTTATAACACAGTAATTGAGACACCTGTAGGCACCTCATCCAAGCCATCTTAACATGTCAAGCATTGATATGTACAAACACATATTTGTTGCAGAATTAAATAAGGGTACGGTCTAAGGGACATCATTTAAGTAAAAAGAGGAATCTCAAACATATGTCAATATTCGCAACATACCATCTAAACATGATTTAATAAGAACCGATAACAAAATCGATTTCCCTTAAATAGAAAAGATTCTAAATTAAGTTAGAAAATAAATGCCTCCGGTTTAAAAAGCCGTAAAAATACATCATGTCCAAAATGTACGCATGAAAAGAACTAGTTGGAGGCCTGAACTAAGGGCTCACCACAACAAAACTGAAATGTCGACATAACAAGCCATGAACCAAAAGAGAAGGAGCATCAGTCCCTACATGGTGGAATCATATAGGAAAATATGTCTTAGCAGTTTTAGAATGTATTAACTATGTGAGATGCAATGCAAGTATGAAACTGTAATGCCATCATTCATAATTTAAAGATTTTTCTGCATGGAATGGTAAAGGGAACATGTAAATGAGCATAAGCTTGCACAAGGAATAACGTTCAACAGGGGTAAGAGTAGTGCATAAAGGAAATACATGCGATGGAACGAAAACATCAATATCATTTATTTTGGGTATGGATTGTATCTGACATATATGACTATATGAGCTAATACATGGAATCCGACATAACCGCCTACATTTGCACAAGGAGACCACTTGTCAGATGAAACTCCGTCTCATAGCAAGCATCATCATATAACATAATTGGCCTAGGTGGATCCATTAGCCTAGCCTACAAGGGATCCTATGGTGGCACATAGTTAATGGAGCAAAGGGTTGCTTCAACGGTTCCCTTACCAAACTCCACATCATTCAGTGTTATGTCATCCCATGGAATTCTTTAAAGAACATACTTAGTCAAATTACGACACTTAGAATCATACATAGCAATCTTAATGAGTATCTTGAAACTTAGGAACCACCAAGTGAGAATCATCCTTTCATCTAGGAGACCATTTAAAACATCAATTAGGGTATTATTGACATGTTTATATATCTTTGACAAACATTTACCTATTTTCTTTTATGCCGTATTCATCATCATATATCATGCAAGGATTGACTTTAAACTTAGTGGGCTAAATCATTAGTTAGAAAACTTGTAAATAATGAGAGCTATATATGATCAAGAGTATAATATGCTGATTTAAAACATGCATTAATGATCCATACTACACTATTTAAAACCCTAATCATTGAGGTCATTACCATTAACTCAAAACTCTCACAAATACTTAGCAAACTGTCACGATCCAAGCCTAGGGCCTAGACGTGACCAGTGAATGGGGAACCCGAAGGAACTCCAAACAAGCCTCATAGCATATCAATACACATCCTTGGTCACAGAAGCAATATAAAATAACATAAGAAACATGAACAAGGGGAATTGAGACTAAGGAGGAGAGAGAAAGAGTTTAATACTTAAATAATATAAATGAGTCAAAGCTCAAACATAGTACATAACTTGTCCAATGACTCCTCTAAACATAGATACATAACAGGGTCCAAGACAAAGCAACCAGGCTCACCTCATGGTCATAAGTACACAATAGACGAAAGAGAGTCTTAGTACATAATATAAGAGAATAGTGATTGTCCCCAAAATGGAGGACTCACCAAAGGCTAACTTGAAAAATTCGTCTAGCTACGAGAAGAATCAATAGGAGCTCCGGTTCCTACATGGTAACATCATATTAGAGTATGCATTAGTACGTTGAATATACTAAGTATGTGGGATGTAATACAACAAGAGATAGACATCATAATTAAAATGCAGAATAATCATAAGCAATGAATAGTATATAATATCAATATGACATATATGCAAAATGCATGAAGTAAAACATGATTACAATTCATTTAACTCACATAGATCATAATACATAAGTGTGGGAAGAGACCTCAACCGACATAACATAAGACCAAGCGAGCTACAACTCGGAATCCTGATGTTACCCCTACACCGGAAGAAAGGGTGAAGTTACTTGTCAAGGTAAACCTCCTAATGACTAAGTGGATCCACTAAGCCTTTTATGAACCGTGTACTTACCTCTAGTTCTTGGACTCGGGTACTCGCCTCAAGCTCGGACTCACCTTAAGCCCTCATATTTAGGGTTCTCGCCTCTTAGAGATTTGGGGACTCACCTCTAATCCCTTCACCTATGGTGGCACGTAGTTCTAGGACTTGGGGACTCACCTCTAGTCCACTTGGGGCTAAGTCTAATTCCACAGAATATATAATATAATCATACTTTAATCACTTGCAATAAACACAGAGACATACCATGAGTAGCTCTTAACCTTATTGACCTCAAATGGTGAGCCTAACTTCAATCATAAGAATGGGTCATCACCAACATTATCCTTTGCATTAACCTTAACATCAAAGGCTCACAAGAGGTATAATCTTAGAAAAAGGGGTTTAGTCTAGCCCTACAACATCATCAACATTTTCATGATCTAAACATATCTTTAGAAAGCTCATAATCATCATAGAGTTAGTTGAATCATAACTCAATCAATAGATCATCCAAACTTAAAGAATCCTTAAAAAGGCATTTTATTAAACACTTGGAGGGTGTGTAGTTCTAGTGAGAAATCATGCAATTCAAGAGTGAAATCTTGCAAGAAGTTCCATCGTCAAACCATCAACCAACACCTCGTAACACCCTCAAGCAATATATATCAAAACCCCTCCTTAAATCTTACTTTAGATCCAATATTTATAACTCAAAACATGCTAAAACAATCATACTTTCATAAACCCGAAATCACTATGAAGTGTATAATAACCAAAACCCATAAATGAATCAATATTTAAATCATGAAATTTATGTAGAAAGGAAGCTTAGGCACCATGGATGGAAGGGCCCAATGGTTCAACATCGTATACCTTAGCTTTGGAGATCCCTTGAAAGAGATTGGAGACGGAGACTTGAAGCTTGAATGAAATCCTTGAAGAAATCCTTAAGATTGGTCTTGAGTTTTGGGACTTGAATTTAGGATGAAATATGAGTCTAAGTGTTTGAGTGAGTATTGGGAAATGTTTAGGATGCTATGGGGGTGAAATAAGGCTAAGTATAGGTATTTTTAAGTATGGAAACTCTTAGGCCCAAGACTAGAAAGTCTTGGACCGAAGTAAAAAAAAAAGGACCAAAATAACACTAGTCCGCGGCGCAGAAGCGATGCGGATTACTCACTGAAATTTGCATCTTTGCACAAATGAGTTCCACAAAAATGGGAATATATTCTTCATCTGAACTCCGAATGAGGTGAAACTAAGTGCGTTGGAAAGCTAATTCAATGTGCTTTAATTTGGTAGGTTGTGAGCCACTCAAATCTGTGTGTGCTAAGACTTATGCCTCTTTAAAGTTGACCCTCCTAAATCACATTTTTGTGATTTTTGAATTTTGATACGGTTGCTCTAAAATTCAGATTACACCCATTTCCCACTCAATTTTTCCCCCAGAACAAGAACATAAAGTCGAATTTTTGAAATAATGAATAGATTTTTAGATACATAGAAATTACTATTCTAGGCACTTCTGAGGCACATTTTCGGACACTTTTTGGGATCGTCTCAATATCTCCCCCTTGGGAACATTCTTCCCCGAATGTGAAAGAAATGTACATAAGAAGAGTGATCATGAACAAATCAACCTCATCAAGAATGAAAAATTACATCAAAAACACCATTTTCAAAATCTCAACATAAGGGTAAAATCATCATAAACATGTCAACTTAAACATGAATCCATATGAATGACATGGGGACTGAAACATAAGACTTGAAATCATAGATAGGAGTTTACATGTCATCATAAGCTTGAATAAATAAAAGAGATATGGGTATTGCTTCTCCATTCCCGCATGGCTTCTCGAGAGACACGTACTATTAGGCGACTCTTCCAAGGGGTCTTGACGAACACCACATCATTATCAATCGATTTCCCCACTCATCCATCCAACACCTCCACTGGGACCTTCACCTAAGACAACTTATCCTCCACCTCACCCACAACTTCAAAGAGTTCTCTAGCACTAGAGTCACCAACAAATCTCATCAACCTAGAAGCATGACAAACGGGATAAACGATACCCCTACCATAGGCAATTCCCAAACATAGGATACATTACCAACCTCCCTCTATACTCTATAAGGACTCACAATCCTCAAATCAATTGTCAACCTTAAATACACCAAACCTACTTGGTACCATAACCACCATCTCCCCCTTGGGAGACAACCTCCACTCTATCATTCTCTCACCCGAAACTTCCAACTCCAATAAGGCGGAATCAAGGCCTTGTCTAATCTAGACCTCTTAACCCAAGAATATTTGGAACCATCAAGAATGCTACACCACCATGCTCAACTTCCCTCAACCTAACTTCCAATCTAACCAACCAATGGACCCTACTAGTCTCCTCCTTGCCACCATCAACAACACATGCTAGGCTACCTAGAGCACCGACGGCAACATTAGCCTTAATGGTGAAAAATAATGCACACTTATTTCATAATCCTTAAAGAATTCTAACCACCTTCTTGCTATCCACAATGCATGCCTATCATATTTAGCAAACAATCTCTCATCCTCCAAGACTTACAACACTGCCCCTAAATGATTCACAAGCTCTAAACAAATCAATACCCAATCACTAGAGGCCACCACAAACATATCAAGGTAGGATTTTAAGACCCTATTTAAGAAACCCACAAACACCACCGATACATAAGTCAACCAAACAACTCCATCAATACTAATAATGCTCACTTCTTATCGGAAAAGACACCTAGGGATATCACCTACCTTCATACTCACTTAGGGACAAACCCGATCAAAAGATCAATCTTAGAGAAGTGACTAACCCATTGTAGTTGACCAAATAGATCGTTTATCCTTAACCATTATATTATAACCTTATAGGTTCTACACTCATTGGAACCATGTTATGCAAGTAGCCCAAACTACCATAAGACATCTAACACATCAAGATAAGTTCAACCAACATCACAAGACAAGACTTCTGTGCAATAAGAACATGGGTCAACCCTTAGAGATCAATTGAACCTTAAGACAAGAATGGACCTACCTCTTTTGCTACCACTTGACAACATCCCACTCAAAGATGGGTTCATTAGGGAGTCAAATTCTAACTCTGCGGGTCCTACCATCAATGGAGACATAACATGCATGCAACTAATCCACCCCAAGTATAATATCAAAATCCATCACATCAAATCCAACGAGCCAAAAGGCAAGACCTAATGCAATACAAACTCGGATCAACACCTATGATCCTAGCAACCATATACTCAACAAAAGGTAAACACCAAAGGTTCACATCACAACTCAGGAGATATCACCTACCTTCATACTCTCTTAGGGACAAACCCGATCCAAAGACCAATCTTAGAGAAGTGACTAACTCATTGTAGTTGACCAAATAGATCGTTTATCCTTAACCATTATATTATAACCTTACAGGTTCTACACTCATTGGAACCATGCTATGCAAGTAGCCCAAACTACCCTAAGAACACCAACATCAAGCTAAGTTCAACCAACATCATAAGAAAAGACTTTTGTGCAATAAGAACATGGGTCAACCCTTAGAGACCAATTGAACCTTAAGACAAGAATGGACCTACCTCTTTTGCTACCACTTGACAACCTCCCACTCAAAGACAGGTTCATTAGGGAGTCAAATTCTAACTCTATGGTTCCTACCATCAATGGAGACATAACGTGCATGCAACTAATCCATCCCAAGTATAACATCAAAATCTATCACATCAAATCCAATGAGCCAAAAGGCAAGACCTAATGCAATACAAACTCGGATCAACACCTATGAACCTCCTAGTAACCACATACTCAACAAAAGGTAAACACCAAAGGTTCACATCACAACTCAGGAGACACAAGAAGACCACTAGCAATCAAAAGTAATAATGAAAGAAATAGTGAAACTCATATCCATCAACAACAAAACCTTCTACTTACCTTCCTTTGCCTTCCTCTTTGAAGCATTATGATCAACTAGAAGAGCAAAGAACATTCGTCAGAGGGGAAAACCCTATCTCTCTTCTAAAGCATGACATAGACCATGAAGAAGGGAAACATTTCCTAAAATGTCTCCTATTCATAGTTGTGATGCACAACACAACCATGAATAAGACTCTAATCGACGCGGCATGTTGGACTCTGAGGATCTATCCACCTAGTGCTCTGATACAATCTTTATCACAACCCAAGGCTAGGGCCTAGACGTGACCCGCAAACGGGGAACTCGAAGGAATCCCAAACAAGCCTCACAGCATATAATTACACATCCTTGGTCGCGGAAACAATATAAAACAATATAAGAAACATGAACAAGGGGAATTGGGGCTAAGGGAGAGCGAAAGAGTTTAATACTTAAATAACATAGATGAGTCAAAGCTCAAACATAATACATAACTTGTCCAATGACACCTCTAAACACAGATACATAGCAGGGGCCATGATAAAGCTATCGGGCTCACCCTTATGGTCATAAGTATACAATAAATGAAAGAGAGTCTTAGTACATAAAATATAAAATAGTAATTGTCCCCAAAATGGAGGACTCACCAAAGGCTAACTTGAACAATTCATCTAGCCACGAGAAGAATCAATAGGAGCTCTGATTCCTACATGGTAACATCATATAGGCATAGAGTATCCGTTAGTACGTTTGAATGTACTAAGTATATAGGATTCAATACAATAAGAGATAGGCATCATAATCAAAATGCATAATAATAATAAGCAATGAATAACATAATATCAAATATGACATGTATGCATGATGCGTGAAGTAAAAGATGCGTACAATTCATTCAACTCATATAGATCATAATACATAAGTGTGGGAAGAGACTTCAATTGACATAACATAAGACCAAGCAAGCTACAACTCAGAATCCCTATGTTACCCTTACACTGGAAGAAAGGGGGAAGTTACTTGCCAAGATAAACCTCCTAATGACAAGTGGATCCACTAATCCTTTTGTGAACCGGGTACTCGCCTCTAGTTCTTGGACTTAGGTACTCAACTCAAGCCCGGACTTGGGTACTCGCCTCAAGCCCTCATATTTAGGATACTTGCCTCTTAGAGATTTGGGGACTCGCCTCTAATCCCTTCACCTATGGTGTCACATATTTCTAGGACTTGGGGACTTGCCTCTAGTCCATTCGGTGCTAAGTCTAATCCCATGGAATATATAAGATAATCATACTTTAATCACTTGCAATAAACATAGAGACATGTCATGAGTAACTCTCAACATTATTGACCTCAAATGGTGAGCCTAACTTGAATCATAAGAATGGGTCATCATCAACATTATCCTTTGCATTAACCTTAACATCAAAGGCTCACAAGAGGTATAATCTTAGAAAAAAGGGACTTAATCCACCCTACAACATTATCAATATTTTCATGATTTAAACACATCTTTAGAAAGTTCATAATCATCATAGAGTCACTTGAATCATAACTCAACAAATAGATCATTCAAACTTAAAGAATCCTTAAAAAAGTATTTTATCAAACACTTGGAGGGTGTGTAGTGCTAGTGTAAAAACATTCAATTCAAGAGTAAAATCATGCAAGAAAATTCATTGTAAAACCATTATTCAACACCTCGCAACACCCTCAAGAAATATATATCAAAACCCTCCTCAAATTTTACTTTAGATCCAAGATTTATAGCTCAAAATATGCTAAAACAATCATACTTTCATAAAC
>JAOTQR010100846.1:17619-28978 GCA_025774065.1 Solanum ossicruentum | reverse complement strand
AATCTATGGTTTTTTTCCTAGTTAGAATAAATTTGGCATAGAGGATACTCTTGTTTTGTTTATTTGTTGGTATAATGTTTTCATGACATATTGGGTCTAAAAGGGAGAATCATACTACCCAATTCCCCCTCAAAAAAGACCGAGCCTTGTTAAATTTGAGGTTAGGCAGGATTGAGATGAAGATTCAAGGATTTACACAATCAATAAAAGGCTCCTCATTACAAACTAGTTGTTTAGAACAGAGAGTTACACTTTGATAAACATTTATTGCTTTCTGTTGCACTGGTCACACACACAACATTTTATATGACTTTTATTTTTTTCCTTGTTTAAAAAAATATAATGGATCAGATTCATATGTGATATCTAAGATCTTCCTGGAGTAATGAATTTTGTGTTTGCTTCCTTCTTAACACACACACATATATGTATTGAGGGAAGTCTTTCTATAGTTGGCATAGGTTGTTCCTCCACAATTTTTTTTTTGTTTTTTGAGAATCAAGTTGCTATATTTTTTGTTCTATTATCTAGTCTTAGTAATATATATCTCATATAGTTGTTGTGATGTGAAGTTGATAAACATCAAGAAAAATATCAAGTTCATAATGTTAAAGCATTAACTGAGAGATGACCTTTGTGAGGTAGTGGCAAAGTTTGTATATACTCTATCCTTTTCAAACTCGACTTGGTAAAGATCATTGGGTATGTGTCACGACTCGGACCTAGGGTCTAGGAGTGGCATGACAAATAGGAACCTTAGAGTCCCCAAACAATCCTCAAAGTATTCATATTTATATCATCGATTTGGAAATATATAAAAGATAGTAAACATATAGTTTTAAGAGCTAGAAAAGTATGACTCACGCTATAGGGACATCATAGGGATAACGAATTTCATGGATTCACATAACACATAACATCTAGAGACTAAGGGACGGGTAAGTATGACTCACTCTACAGGGGAAAACAGGACTTAGGATCATCCATATTTCCATATCATAAGATAAATCCATGTCATAATCCTTATGATCAATTCATAATAACCATATCTAATAGGTATCCATAATCATAATATCCAAATAACAGCACATAGCATATATCCGCACAAAAGTCTACAAGATGTCCAACTATGGCTCTAGTCATAGGATAGGACGGGAGTCAAGACATATACCGGGCTTACCCTCAAAGTCAATAGTACAGATGGGATCAACATAAGGTAGATATATGGTGGCTCATCCTTGGAAGATAGGATTCACCACAACACTTTCTCAAATCCAATCTAGCCGTCAAACGATAGATGAAGGTAGTCTCCGGTTTCTATATGGTTAGCTCATACAGGCAAAGAGTATGCGTTAATATGCTTGAATATATTAAGTATGCAAGCATGTAATGCTTATAACTTTAAGGTACTATATAGAAGGAAGTATATAACAAAGAAGAGTAATATACGATATTCCATGAAATCATAATGCATGAAATGTTCAAAATATTTTGTACATAGCGGGGATGTCACCATAATCCACATCTAAAACTCATGTGAGTTATTACATAAATTTGCCCGAAGTAGACCTCCCATCGGGTCAGAGAAGATTACTTGCCAAAGGAAATCTACATAACAACTTATGACCCAGTTATTTCAGTGTGATGACCACCTTCCTTACGACCCGGTCATTTCAAAAGGATTTTCATATCATATCATATTAAATGCATAACCGTTCCTTATGACTCGATCATTTCAGTAGTGGCTAACATATACCTATGCTAGCACATAGTTCAAGAGAGAGGAAGATGACCCTTGGGGATAATCCTGACGCCTCTAATCTCATTCGATGCTAAGTTATCATTTCACAAAAATACTTATACATAACATGCTTAAAGAAGCACAAGCCATTTCAAATCATTTCAATGCATAGTTCAGCTTAAAAGCCAAATGTTCTTCATAATAATTCATACATAGACTAAAAAACCAAATCATAATTCAATCCATACTTTTCATGCATAAGAATAAATCATTCACTTACAACAATATGATGTAAACACCCAATATGCTCAAAGTGTCAATATCATAGACATTTATGTGATCGTGTTCTTGTCATAACCATACTTTTAATAAAATCATATTCATAAACATATGTGGGCTTAACCCACAAAATCATTTTCATCAAAATCTAATGCTCATAAATGCATATGCCATGAATAATATGTGAAATGCAATAGGCATTAGATTCAATCTTGAGTCGAAATTTCAATATGAAATTCAAGTAAATTCATAAGTAAAATCCATATTCAAATCAAAATTTAGATTACCCATACTTAGATCAAACTTTGAAGGGACAATACATATTCAAATCTTTATAATATTCAGGCAATTCAAAACATTAGGGCGTAAATCACTTTAAAATCAACAATCAAACATAACCCATATTTCAATTGAATCAAATAAAAAATAATCTTAAAAACTCATATTTAATGTAAGCTCAATTTCATAAAATCAAGTGTAAAAGAGTTTGGGGTCTTCATGATTGAATGGGAACATGAATCGATCCCATATATCTTAGTTCATCAAGAAGAAACAAGAAGAATTTGATGAAGTTTATTTCCTTAATTGCCAAGCTAATCTTCAGAGTTTCACCTAAAGGGAGTTCATAAGAGAGATCTTGAATAGATTCTAAGTGTTGAATAAATTTGAAGGAGAGAAGGAGAGTATAGGTCATTTGAATGTCTTAGGATAACATAAAATGCCATAAAAGATCCTTAAGAGTAGCCAAGATTACCAGAACACCATTAATGAAACGGATGTTAAAACCTTGCCAGGGGTCCCATACAAGGATCATACGGACCGTGTAGGGTCCGTGTGGCCTTCCGTGAGACTAAACTTAGATAATTTTCCACTGATGAAGTTCCAAGATGGTGATTCTATCCTTAGAAAATTTTCACACCAACAACCATATGGAGGGCCATACAACCCATGAAGAGGTAAACAAACCATTTGAGGTTCATGTGTGATGTGCCTTAGCCAAAATGTGGTTTTCAAGGCCTAGGCTACATCACACAAGCTACCACACAGCCCATAAAGTGCCACACGGACCGTGTAGGATTCATGTGGTGGGAGATTTAGTCTTGAACTCTGAATTTAAGGCCAACACACTACACACAAGGCCAAGGGCCACCTCAAGGCCCCTCCACACTGCCAGTGGTGGGCCACACAACCATAGAGGTGTCCATAAGGTGTCACCTTGGTCAAAAAATTTCTGAAAGAAATTTCCAAGCACCATTAAGGCCATACAAAATTTAAGTCCTTACATCATCTCCCTTTTGAGAACATTCATCCTCAAATGTACTAGAAAAAGGCTTGAAAGGCTTGACTTAACCATGATACATCCAAACAAAAGAACACAACGCATATTTAATCATTTGAAAAATCATAATGTCATTAAAACTCATATCAAAACATCTTTAAATCATTCAAAACATTTAAAAACCTTTTTCATATACATGTATGCATGTCATGTCATGAAACAAAAGAGTTAAAGAATTAGGACCAATTGGAATAGGAAGAATCTAATACCTTAGGCTTGAGTAGATTGAAAAAGATAGGGACATTGTTTCATCATGTCCAACTCCGCCTCCCATGTAGCACTCTCCACATGTTGATTTCTAGAAAGCACCTTAACTGAAACCATATCCTTTGTTGCGAAACTGCTTCACTTGCCCATCCAAGAGCTCAACTGAGACTTCCTCATAGGACAAGTTCTCCTTAATCTCAACACCTTCTAAAGGAAAAATGGTAATAGTATCATCAATGAATTTCCTCAACATAGACACATGGAAAATCGAGTGAATAGAACTCAAATCTGAACGCAAATCCAATCTATAAGCCACATTCCCAATACTCTCAAAAATCTCATAAGAACCTACATACTGGGGTCTTAACTTGCCCTTCTTACCAAAATGCTTACACCTTTCATGGGTGAGACCTTCACATATACTCAATTACCAATATGAAATTCAAGATCCCTCTTCCTAACATCTGAATAAGACTTTTGGCGACTTTGAATCATTTTCAACCTCTCCCTAATCAACTTCACCTTCTGCATAGACTCCAACACCAAATCTCGGCCAATCAAGGCCATCTATCCCAAGTCAAACCACCCCTCTGGAGATCTACATTTCCCACTATACAAAGCTTTAAATGGTGCCATACCAATGCTAGCATGAAAGCTATTATTATAAGTAAACTCAATAAGTGGTAGATAATCATCCTAATTTCCCTTGAATTCCAAAACACAAGCCCTCACATATTCTCCAAGGTATGGATCGTCCTTTCGACTTGTCCACTGGTTTGAGGATGAAAGGAAGTACTTAACTTCACCTTGGTGCCAAATCCTTTGAAATGACCTCCAAAAGTGAAGTAAATTGGGTGCCACAATCTGATATGATAGGCCTAGTCACACCATGCAACCTCACCAGCTCTTGGATATACAACCATGCATAATCTTCAGTGCTAGAGATAGTCTTGACCGGTATAAAATGAGCCGATTTAACCATCCGATCAACAATTAACCCAAATTAAATCAAATTGCCTTTGGGTTTGGGGAAACTTAGCTACAAAATCCATGTTCACATCTTCCCACTTCCAAGTAGGAATCTCAATATCTTAAGCCACAATACCGGTCCTTTGATGCTCTACCTTTACTTGTTGACAATCAGGGCATTCAATTACAAATATGGCTATATCTTTCTTCCTACCATGCCACCAATAACTTCCCTCAAATTCCAATACATTTTGGTAGATCTAGAGTGAATAGAATAATGGGAGTAATGGCTTCACTCATGATCACCCTCCTAAGATCATTAACATCCGGAACACACAGATATCTTGATACTGGAGAACATCATCTCCCCCTTGGGAGAAAAATCCCTATCTTCCTTTCGACAACCAACTTCTTCAACTCAACCAAAGATGGGTCTAAATCCTGTTTATCCTTGACATCAACAACTACAGAAGATTCAGCCCCATTCTGAACATGGATACTACCATCATTAGAGTCAGCCAACCTAACACCTAAACTAGCCAGACGGTGAATATCCTTTGCCAACTCCTCCTTCCCTCATCAACATGAGCTACACTCCGTATAGAGAGTCTACTAAGAGTGTTGGCTAATACATTTGCCTTGCCGGGGTGATACCGAACACTCATGTAATAGTCCTTAAGGAGTTCCAATCACCTTCCCTGCTTCAAGTTAAGATCTCTTTGGGTGAACACATATTGTAAACTCTTATGATTGGTGAAAAACATCAATATGAACGCCATAAAAATAATGTCTCAAAATCTTCAAAGCAAACACCATAGTCGCTAGTTTATGATCGTGAATCGGGTAATTATGCTCATGCACCTTCAATTGCCTTGATGCGTAAGCTATTACCTTACCATGTCGTATAAACACACAACCCAACCTAATCCTAGAAGCATGAGAATATACCAAAAGGCCATCCAAACCATCTGAAATGACCCCAAAAAGTGCCGAAAAATATGCCTCAGAAGTGCCTAAATTCATAATTTCCATATATCTCAAAATCCATGCATAATATCAAAAATATGACTTCATATTCGTGATCAGGAGGAAAAATTGAGTAGAAAATGGGTCTAGACCCAATTTTAGAGCAACCGTATCAAAATTTGAAATTCCCAAAATGCAAATTCCAGATAGCTCTCCACGCCCCTGGCACGATGCGGCCAGGCGAGAAGATGTATTTTTTTTGCCAGTTATTTTATCTCGATCCAAGGGTTTGAGGCCCTGAGGCTAAGTCTTCCCATTCATAAAAACACCTATACTTAGCCATATTTCAACACTATATCATACAAGACATTTACCAATACTCTCTCAAACACTTAGACAAATATTTCACCAAAATTTTAAGTGCTAAATCTCATTCCGGATCTAAGGATTTGATTCAAGCTTGAAGTCTCCATTCAAATCTTCTTCAAGAAAATCCCCAAAGTTAAGGTATGTGGGGTTCAACCATTGGGTTCTTTCACCCATGGTGCCTAACCTTTCTTTTACCTAAAATGCATGTTTCTAAGTTGATTTACTTATGGATCTTACTTATTATGAATTTGACTATGAATTACATTGGGGTTTCATAAATTTGTGACTGTTTAAGCATCTTTTGAGTTATGAATCTGTGATCCGTTATGTGATTTGATGAGGGGTTTTGATATATCATACATGAGGGTATTACCAAGTGTTGATTGGTGGTTTTACATTAAATTTTCTTGCATGATTTCTCTCTTGAATTGCATGATCTTACACTAGCATTACACACCCGTCAAGTGTTTGATAAAATGTCCATTTTGGATTCTTGAGTCATTGAAGATCCATTGCACAACCTACGATTTTAAAGACTTTATGATGATGAAAGGAATGTTTATATGAGTTGTTTCCATGAAAAGTACTTATAGTATTGTAAGTTAACCATGCCTAGTTGAGGAGGTAATGCCTCAATCACCATGGATGGCAGGGTGAGACAACCATCAACCAATTGAGGGGTTGATCCTCAATCACCATGGATGGTAGGGAGAGACAACCATCAACTAATTGAGGGATTGATACCTCAATCACCATGGATGGTAGGGTGAAAAAACTATCAACCAATTGAGGGGTTGATACTCGATCACCATGAATGGTAGGGTGTGACAATCCATCATAATGTTGGTCTCTTCTTACATATGTAATAAGTTCTATATAAGCATGTTTTACTTCAAGCATCATTCATACATGTCATATTGTTATTATGTTATACATAGCTTTTGATATTGCGTTTTTCCTATATTGCCTATCTCTTGTTGCATTGCATCCTATATGCTTAGTACATTCAAATGTAATAATACATACACTATGCCTACACGATGTTACCATGGAGGAATCGGAGCCCCACTTCATCATCCTCATCCTCTACATGGCTAGTACAATTTCCTCAAAGAAAGTTGGTGAGTCCTCAACTCCGAGGACATACTTCTCTTAATTTATGCTATGTATTGACTCTTCTTATGTTGGGTATTTATAGCTATGAGGGTGAGCCCGGAGATTGTCTTAGGCCCCACTCCTATCTGTGTATTAGAGGTGTTGTTGGAATCTTATGACATGTTAATGCTATACTATTGGCTTGTTATGTTTCTATGGTATGACAGATGTCGCTTAGCACCGTATTTCCCCTTTTTCTATCTATTGTTGTTGTATAATTGCTTTCGCGACCAATGATGTGTAATGATATGCTAAGAGGCTTGTTTGGGGTCCTTTTAGGTTCCCCAATCGTTGTATCATGTCTAGGCCCTAGGTTCGGTTGTGTCACTATTCGATAGAGTCAAAATAGGAGTCGATATAAGCCAATCTTTCAAAGTCTGAAAACTCTTCTCATATTCATCCGACCTTACAAACCTGACCTTCTTTTGAGTCAACTTGTTCAATGGAGATGTAATAGATGAGAAATCTTCAACAAACCTCTTATAACAACCAGCCATTCCAAGAAGCCTTTGAATATCAGAAGGAGTCAATGGTCTAGGCCAATTCTTCACAACGTCGATCTTTTTTGAGTCAACCTTAATACCATTATCGGATATCAGATGACCAAGAAAAGCTACTTCACCCAATGAAAACTCATATTTACTATGCTTATCATACAACTTCTTTTCCCTCAAAGTCTGAAGAACCAATTTCAAATGATCCATATACTCCCTATCACTTTGGAAATAAATAAGGATATCATCGGTGAAGACAATACAAAAAACTATAAGAAATGGCTTGAACACCTGATTCATGGGTTCCATAAACACAGTAAGAGCATTAGTCAAACCAAACAATATCACCACAAATTCAAAGTGCCCATACCTAGTCTGAAAAGTTGTTTTGGGTATGTCACACTCCCTAACCTTCAATTGATGATAATCAAAGTATAGGTTGATCTTTGAGAAATGGGTGGCTCCTTGAAGTTGATCAAACAAGTCGTCGGACCTATGCAATGGCTATTTATTCTTGATAGTTACCTTATTCAATTACCTATAATTAATGCACATCCAAAAAGACCTATCTTTCTTTCTTACAAATAACACCATAGCAACCTATGGTAATATACTTGGCCTAATGAAGGCTTTCTCCAACAAGTCTTTCAATTGATCTTTCAACTCTTTCAACTCAATTGGTGCCATACAATAAGGAGGAATAGAGATAGATTGAGTATTCGGGAGAAGATCTATGCTAAAGTCTACTTTCCTAGGGAGGAATACCAGGTAAGTATTCGAGAAACACATTAAAAAACTCATTAACCAACAGAACTTATTCAAGAGTAGGTGACTCAGTCTCTATATCTTTGACCGTTACAATGTGATAGATATACCCCTTTGAAATCATCTTTTGTGCCTTGATGTAGGAAATAAACTGACCTTTGATAACGGAGTCACTACCCTTACATTTAAGAACAAGCTCATTTGGAAATTAGAACTTGACTTTCTGGGTTCTACAATATACAGAGGCATATGAAGCATGCAACCAATCCATCCGAAGAATAACATCAAAATCAAATATCTCAAGTTCCACAAGATTGCGTAGGAATACTTTATGCAAAATAGAAATAGGACAACCCTGATAAACTCTTCGAAGAATAATGGACTCACCCATGGGAATATGAATCGAAAAGGGCTCCCTTAGAATTTCAGGGCTCAAATCGAACTTAACAGCCAAAAGAGGAGTCACAAAAGATATATTTTTACCCGGATCAAGCAAAGCATAAGAATCAAAATCAAGGACTTTTAACATACCAGTCACAATATCTGGAGTCTCCTTAACTTCCTAACGAGCATGTAAAGCATAGAACCACCTTAAGTAGCTTTCTGCTGGCCATGATCACCTTGAGCCTTTTGACCCTAACCCTTCCGAGCAACTTTAGGACAATTAACAACCTTGTGGTTCTTATCACCACACCCCATAGCATGCACCCAACTCTTTCTAACAAACACCAATGTGATTCTTTCCACACTTATCACACCAGGGAAATAATTACCCACCATCCATTGGTGCTTCAAGAGGATGCACCCTAGCATTGGCCAACCATGCATTATAAACTAGACCTATTGGAAGTAACCATAACCACCACCGTTGGAGTTGGACAACCTGCCATCATAACGGGCCCTTTTAGAATCAGGCACCCTCTTCTCCTTTAGCTTTTCTCCCTCAATCTGTTCAGCATATGTCATGAGCCTAGAGATGTCCATGTCCCAAATAAGCATAGTCATATGACATTCATTCACAACCAAATTAGAGACACCAGAAATAAACTTGTGCATTCTTGCACGGGGGTCAACTACAAGCATATGAGCATACTTTGAGAGCATAGTGAACTTGAGGGAATATTCCCTCACATTCATACCACCCTATTTGAGGTTGATGAATTATGTCATCTTAGATTCCCTAAGTTTTCAAGTGGGAAGAAAAGATCCGGAAAGGCACATTTGGACTCTTCCCAATTAACTCCATCACCACATGCCCTCTCTATCAACCATTGAGTGTACCATGCCTAAGCCACATCCCTCAACTGATAACCAGCCAACTCAGCCTTCTCCTTAGGATTCACCTTCGTAATAGTCAATACCTTAGAGATATTATCAATGAACTCTTGAGCATCCTCATTAGCCTTTGACCCATGGAACTCCAGATGATTTATCCGAGTAGAATCTCTCCCTCTAGAAGCTAGAGTGGATCACGAGGAGTAAGATTGCACTACCTATCTTGAGTGTTCACCACCTGGGAAAGCTTAACAATAGCATTATCTTATTCACCATTACTGGATGGCTCTTCCATAGGCCCTTAAGGAGCTTGGTTCTTATTAACTTGGGCTGGTCTTGTTAGGGGAGCTCTTCGTGGAGGTACCTTCTATAAATGTTGCAAGGACAAGATTAGGAAACCCTAATACACTATGTAAAGCATGAAGTAAGATAAGAAGAAGTGAGACAATTTTTAGAACGCCATCATAGCCTCCCACTTATAGGTATGGTGCATTTCATACTCATGAATAAGACTCTACTCGATGCGACATGTTGGACCCTGATGATCATTTATAAACCTAGTGCTCTGATACTAAGCTTGTCATGACTCAAACCTAGGGTCTAGTAATGACATGGCGAATGGGAACCCGAGAGTCCCTAAATAAACCTCAAAGTATCAATATTCATATCATCGATTCAGAAAAATATAAAAGATAGTAAACACATAGTTCTTATGCATGAGATAGTATGACTCATGCTATACGAACATCATAGGGATAAGGAGTTGTATGGATTCACATAATACATAACACATAAAAACTAAGGTGTAGGTAAGTATGACTCACTTTATGGGGGCAAAATGGGACTTAGGATCTTCCACATTTCTATATCATAACATAAATCCATATCATAATACTAATGATCAATTCATAATAACCATATCCAATAGGTAGCCGTAATCATAATCTCTAATTAACTGCATATAGCATAAATCCATACAAGAGTCTACAAGATATCCAACAATGCCTCTAGTCATAGAATAGAGAGAGCAAAGACATGTACCAGGCTCACCCCCAAAGTAAGTAGTATAAATGGGAGCAACATAAGGTAGAAAGATAGTGACTTGTCCTTGGAACATAGGACTCACCACAACACTTTGTCAAATCCAATCTACCTATCAAATGGTGGATGAAGGTAGTCTCCGGTCCTTACATGGTTAGATCATGTAGGCCAAAAGTATGTGTTAGTATGTTTGAATGTACTAAGTATACAGAGATGTAGTGCTTATAACTTATCAACCTGTATTCAATGTTAGATGACTAGCGAACGTATATAGAAGAAAGTATATAACAAAAAAGAGTAATGTATGATATGCCATGAAATCCATGATGCATGAAATATTCATAATACTTTGTATAGCAGGGATGTGATCATAACCGACATCTCAAACTCATGCGAGCTATTATTAGACTTATTAGAGAGAGGATTTATATGACCTAGTAATACACCTTAGGGTACACCAGTGTTGTTTGTGAGAAAGAAAGATAGCTCACTTAGAATGTGTATTGATGGTCGGTAACTCAATAAGGTTAGCATGAAGAATAAGTACACATTTCCAAGGATAGATGACCTATTTGATCAACTACAAAGGGCTAGTCACTTCTCGAAAATTGACCTTCGATCCAGGTATCATCAATTGAGGATAAGGAAGTATGATATTGCCAAAATGGCTTTCAAGACAAGATTTGAAATTGTGGTGATGCCCTTTGCCTAATCAATGGCCCAACAAATATTCATGGATCTCATGAATAAGGTCTTTAT
>JAOTQR010100846.1:0-17519 GCA_025774065.1 Solanum ossicruentum | reverse complement strand
TTTGAAATTGTGGTGATGCCCTTTGCCTAATCAATGGCCCAACAAATATTCATGGATCTCATGAATAAGGTCTTTATGGCCTACCTCGACATGTTTGTGGTGGTGTTCAATGATGATATTTTGATTTATTCATGGAGTGAAGAGGAGTATGCCAAGCATCTAAAGGTTTTATTTATTCATGGAGTGAAGAAGAGCATGCCAAGCATCTAAAGGTGGTGTTGCAATATACTGAGGTCAGAAAGGAAATTTGCCAAGTTCTAAAAGTGTAATTTTTATTAAAGGAAGTGGTATTCCTAGGGCATGTGGTATCGGGTGAAGGATCTGATGGAGGTGATAAGAAATTAAACTATACCCTTAATCCAATGGACATTAGACGTTTCTTGGGTGTCATAACTCAGACCTAGGGCCTAGATGTGACACGGCGAATGGGGAACCCGGAGGGACCCCAAACAAGCCTTTTAGCATATCATTACACATCCTTGGTCCTGGAAGCAATTGTACAACATCAAGAGATAGTAAATAGGGAATAATTCAGCTGAAGGAGATAGTTGATACTGTAGATACGTAGAAAGTCAAAGTATAGCGTAATTCATCATAATGTTCCAACATTACCTCTAATACATAGATAGAAATAGGGCGAAGACAATCTCCGGGATCACCCTCATAGTCATAAGTTTCCAACATAATAAGAGTCAATACAAATAATAAATTCAAAGAAACATGTCCTCAGAGTTGAGGACTTAGCAACTTGCTTTGGGAGATAGTACTAGCCATGTGGAGTAGGAAGATGGTCAAGTGTAGCTCTGATCCCTACATGGCAATATAATGTAGGCATAGAGAATGTGTTAGTACATTTGAATATACTAAGTATGTGGGATGCAATACAACAATAGATAGACAACATAGGCAAAATGTATAATCATAAGCAATAGATAGCATAATCACAATATGACATGTATGAATGATGGTTGAAGTAAAACATACTTATATAGAACTTATTATATTTGTAGGAAGAGACCATCATCATAGACTAAGCAACTTGGTACTTGAAATCCAAGGTAAACCACCCCTTGGAGGTGTTTGAGGTATCAACCCCTCAACTTGGTTTATGGGTATGCCACCCCTACCCCCATCAAGGTGTTTGAGGTATCAACCCCTAAATTGGTTAATGGGTTTACCACCTCCCATCAAGGCATTTGAGGTATCAACTCCTCCACTTACTTAATGGGTTTACCACCTCCCATCAAGGTGTTTGAGGAATCAACCCCTCAACTTGCTTATGGTCAACTTACAACACTAAAGATACCTTTCATGAAATCAACACACATATATACACATTCGTTTCATCATCATAAAGTTACTTAATTCATAGGTCATGCCATAGATCATCAATAGCTCAGTATTTCAAAACCGAATATTTTATCAAACACTTGGCGGGTGTCTAATGTTAGTTTAAAATCATGCAATTCAAGAGTGAAATCATGTGAGAAAATCAATGTAAAACCACCCACCAATAGTAGGCAATACCCTTATTAAAGATATGTCAAAACCCCTCCTCAAATTTCATATTAGAACTTAGATTCATAGCTCAAAACATGCATGGTTGAACAACATTTCATAAAACCCCAACATATGTTATAGTCAAATAACATGGTAAGAGATACCTATAGATAATCTAGCTTGAAAACATGTAATTTATACCAAAAGGGTGGTTGGGCACCATGGGTGAAAGGAACCAATGGTTGAAACCCACATACCTTAGATCTTGAGTTTCTTGAAAGTGAGTTGAGAAAGAATTGAAGCTTGGAATGGGTCTTGGAATCTAAAACTTATTCTTGAGTTTCCTTGAACTTGTATTGGGGTTTTGGTAGATGATTTTGAGAGGACTTGAGAGTGTATTCAAGATGGGAGTGATAACTTGATCCCTTGAGATAGGGTTTAAGTCTTTTGGGGAGGTTAAGATGGCATTAGAAGTCCAAAAAGATCATCAGAATAAATAAAATTTATGAAAATGCCATTAATGAAACTGAGAGAAAAATATTGACAAAGTGTCACCCCACATGAGGTTACATGGGCCGTGTGGCACTCTATGGGTCGTGTGGAGTGCCCGTGAGATGATAATTAGTCAAAAAATTGAAGTTGGGACACTTGGGAAAAAGTTAGCGTCATCGTCGCTTTACCTCCACGGGACGTATGGTGATAAAAGGTCCGTGTAGTGGCACATGGAGCTACAATTAGAGAGAAGAAAATGCTGCCAGGCCCCCACGCCAAGGTCTAGTGTTTGTGAGGCTTGCCACGGCTCGTGAGGATGGGCGTGGCCTACATTTAGTCAAGAACTTCCTCCCACGCCCATTAGGCCTCACTTGCATACTCCCACGGCTAGGAACATGGTCAATGCAAAGCCACATGGCCTGCGCCACTGGCCATGCCCCATGCCTTAGGCCAAAAATGTCCGTTTACAGCTAGAGACAGTCCACACGGCTCATCAAAAGCCTCACTGCTTGTTTAGGTGTTCGTGTGATATCACTACACATGAGGGCCTCACAAAATGCATACAACTCCTTCGTCCAAACTTGGAATGAGGTGAAACAAAGTGCGTTGGAAAGATAACTCAAGGCGATTTCATTTGACATATCATGGGTCATCAAGTTCTTTGTGGGCTAAAAGTTATGCATGTTTAAAGTTGACCTTGGCACAAACTAACACCCAAAACTCAATTCACAGGGAAATCTTGAACTCGTCTATGTACTAGAAGTTTCCTCACGACCCTAATACACTTCCCACCTAAACAAATGAGGCTTGAAACATAGATACATAAGACCATGGAGTTACGGAGTGCCACATTAGGCTTGGAGGGTTACTATCAGAGACTCGTGAATGTTTTCTCTCCAATTGCTTCTCCCTCGACAAAGTTGACCTAAAAAAAGGCTAAATTTGTATGGAATGAAGAATGTGAAAGAAGCTTCCAAACTTTGAAATATAAGCTTACATTTGCTACTATCTTGACTCTACCAGAAGGGTTAAAAGGGTTTGTGGTTTATTGTCATGTCTGAGAGTCGGCTTGGGGTGTGTGTTGATGCAATATGGCAATCATCGCCTATGCTTCTAGGCAACTAAAGGTACATGTGTACAATTACCCCACCCATAATTTTGAATTAGATGCCATA
Organism: Solanum ossicruentum; assembly: GCA_025774065.1. Lineage (NCBI taxonomy): Eukaryota > Viridiplantae > Streptophyta > Magnoliopsida > Solanales > Solanaceae > Solanum > Solanum ossicruentum. The sequence continues at coordinate 14,352 of JAOTQR010100846.1, read as the reverse complement.
GTATTTGCTTTGAAGATGTGGCGTTACTAATTGTATGGGGTTCATGTAGATTTGTTCACCGACCACAAGAGTCTCCAATAAGTGTTCACATAAAGAGATCTAAATTTGAGGGAAAGGAGATGGTTGGAATTCCTCAAGGATTATGACACGAGTGTGCATTACCATTCGGACAAAGCTAATGTTATGGTCAATGCCCTAATTAGGGTGTCTAAGAAGAGTGTAACTCAAGTGAGGGATAGCACGAAAGAATGGGCAAGAGAGGTCCATCGGTTGGCTAGGTTAGGGGTTATATTGAATGAAGCCGAAGATGGTAGTCTGGTGGTTATAGATGGTTGTAAGTCTTATTTCACGATCCAAGTCTAGGGCCTAGACATGACACTGCTCAAGAAGAACCCTAAGGAACCCCAAGCAAGCCTCTTAGAACATCATTACACATCATTGGTTCGAAAGCAATAAAACAAGCATCAAGAGATAATAAATTGGGATAACCAAGAGTAAGGGAATACTTTCACATCTTCGACATCAAGAACAATAGATTCAAGGTCATAACATAGATGCATAACGCGTCCAACAATACCTCTGCTACATAGATAAGAGCGGGGGCTATGACAAGCAACTAGGCTCACCCTCATAGTCACTACATAAACAAAAGGAAGATAGTCTTAGTTCATAGCAAGAGATTATAAGCAACGTCCTCAGGATGGAGGACTCACCAATAAGCTTGAGAGTCAATTGTACTAGCCACGTGAAGGGGAGGATGATCAAGTGATACTCAAGTTCCTACATGGTGACATTATGTAGGCATAAAGTATGCGTTAGTATGTTGGAATGTACTAAGTATATAGGGTGCAATACAACAATAGATAGGCATCAGAGGAAAAATACATAATAATTATCAATAGGTAGCATAATAGCAAGATGACAAGTATGATTAATGCCTAAGTAAAACATGCTCACATAGAACATAATACATGTGTAAGAAGAGACCACTATCATATTGGTGGATCGTTGCACCCTACATTCCTTAGTGATTGAGGTGCAAACCCCTTTAATTGGTCTGTGGATAGTAGCACCCTACCACCCGTGGTGATCAGAGTTCAAATCCCTCGACATGGTTGCCAAAGTACAAGGCCCCTGATATTGTTGGTGGATCATCGCACCCTACCACCCATGGTGATTAACGTATGAACTACCCGATATGGTTATCAACGTACAAAACTCTCGACATGGTTATCAAGGTACAAACGCCTTAACATGGTTACCCAACGTGCAATCCCCGAGTAGGGCATGGTCACATTCCAACACTATATAGAGAATACCATATACATACATTCATTTCATCATCATTTCATCATAAATAGTCATTCAACTCATAAGACATGCATTGGACCTTCAATTTCTCAAGAACCCATAACCGGACATTTTATCAAATACTTAGATTGTGTGCAGTGCTAGTGTAAAACCACAAGATTCAAGAGTGTTATCATGCAAGATAATTCAATGTAAAACCATTAGTAGGTACTTGGTAACACCCTCAAGCAATATACATCAAAACCCTTCATCAAATCTCACATTAGATCTTATATTTATAGCCCAAAAGATAGTAAAACAATCACAATTTCATAGACCCCAATATAGTGTGCAGTGATTTTTCATAATAAATAAGACCCATTTGTAAATCAACTTTGAATCATGCAATTTAGGGAAAAAGAAAGCTTGATATCACGGGCGAAAGGAACTCATAAAAGAAATCGACATACCTTAGCTTTGGAGATGAACTTAATGAAGATTGGAGATGGTGACTTGAAGTTTGAATGAGAACGTTTAAATCCGAATAAGTTTTGAGACTTGAGTTTAGAAGTAAAATATTTGGCTAAGTGTTTGAATGAGTATTGGGGAATGTTTTTAATGATATGAGGGGGAAAAATGGCTAAAGTATAGGTATTTTCACGCTTGGGAACACTTAGGCTCAAGAATTAAAAGTCTTGGACGCAGGTCAAAACTGGACAAAAAAATACACTGAGGGGTGCCCTTGACGCGTTGCACCAGGGACGCAAAAACCTCTCTTGAAATTGCATTTTGTGATTTCTGAATTTTGATACGATTATTCTTAAATTGGCTTTAGACCCATTTTTCACTCAATTTATCCCCCTAAATAAGAATATGAAGTCAGATTTTCGATATCACGCTTGAATTTTGAGATATATAAAAATTACAATTCCGGGCACTTCCGAAGCACATTTTCTGGCACCTTTTTGGGTCGTTTCAATATTTCCCCTTTGGGAACATTCATCACCGAATGTCAAAGAAATGAATATGAGAGACACAAACATGATAAGTTCATCCCACATAAGGATGCAACAATGTACTTAAACATCATTTCAAAAGTCTCATCATAAGTATAAAATCATCATGAACTTGCCAATTTAAACATGAATGTATGCATATGTCATGGGCTGAACTTAGACTTGAAATCATATAGGGGACTTAGAATGATACCTTAGGATTGAGTGGAGTGTTAAAGATAAGGGTATCTCTCTTGCATGTCCGCTTTGGCCTCCCAAGTAGCACTTTCAACTTGTTGATTCCTCCAAAGGACCTTAAAGGAAGCCATATCCTTGTTCCTCAATCTCTTCACTTGCCTATCCAAAATCTGAATCAGAACCTCTTCATAAGTCAAGTTGTCTACCACAATACCCACAACATCAAGGGGCACAATATCATTAGGATCACCCACACACTTCCTTAACATAGACACATGAAATACCGGATGATCAATTCCATTTCTCTAGGCACATCCAACTAGTAAGTTACCTTGTTAATTCTCCTCATTACCCTATAAGGGCGCACATATCTTGGGCTCAACTTGGCCTTCTTACCAAAGAAAACTACACCCTTCATGGGTGACACTTTCAAATAAACCGAATCACTTACTTCGAATTCAAGATCCCTTCTCCTCACAACAACATAGGACTTTTGGTGACTTTGAGCCATCTTCAACCTTTCTCTAATCCTCCTAGCCTTCTCAAGGGCCTCTATAACTGGTTTTGGTCCCAACATAGCCACCTCACCACTTTCAAACCACCTAATCGGTGATCTATAACATATATCATAAAGAGCCTCAAAAGGAGCCATACCGATGCTAGAATGTAGCTATAAATGTAGGGGAACTCAATCAATGGAAGGTGATCATCCCAATTGCACTTGAGCTCCAATACATAATCCTTAAACATGTATTCAAGTGTTTGGATAGTCCTTTTTGGCTTGGCCATCCATTTGAGGGTGGAAGGTCGTACTAAGCTTAACCTTTGTACTCATACCCCTTTGGAAAGATCTCCAAAAATGTGAAGTAATTTGAGCTCCACGATCCGATATGATGGATAAAGGAACTCCATGCAACCTCACCGAGTCATGGATGTACAAACTAGCATACTCTTCAGCCCTATATTTGGTCTTAACTGAGAGAAAGTGTGCTGATTTCGTCATTCTATCAACCACAACTCAAATGGAATCAAAACCCTTCCTAGTCTTGGGTAACCCAACTGCAAAGTCCATATTAATCTCTTCCTACTTCCAAGTAGGAACCTCTATGTCTTGAGTTAGGCCGCTTGGCCTTTGATGATTGACCTTGACTTGTTGACAACTATGGCATGTGGACACAAATTTTGCAATATCATTCTTCATGCATCCCCACCAATACACCTCTCTCAAATCCCTATACATTTTACTAGAACCGGGGTGAATAACATAGGAAGAACCGTGAGCCTCATCAGAATTCTCTCTCTCAAGCCATCAACACAAGGCACACCCAACCTACCTTGGTATCTAAGTGCACCATCTCCCCCTTGAGAGAAAACCTCCACTTTCCCATCACCAACCAAGGCCTTTAATTCCAACAAGGAGGGATCAAGATCTTCTTTAGCTTTCACCTCCTCAACCAATGACTATTTAGAACCATCAACACCACCACCACCACCATTATCCAATTCCCCTAATATAACTCCCAATCTAGCCAAATGATGGACCTCCCTAGCAACCTTCTTGTCACCACCATCACCATGAGCTAGGCTACCCATAGACACACTACTTAACGCATCCGCCACCACATTAGCCTTACCTGGATGATAATGCATACTCATATCATAGTCCTTAAGAAGTTCTAACCATCTCCTTTGTCTCAAGTTATGATATTTTTGAGTGAAGATATATTGGAGGCTCTTTTGATCAGTGAACATATCAACATGCACCCCAGACAAGTAATGATGCCAAATCTTTAATGCAAATAGTACAACGACTAGTTCAAGATCATTGGTAGGGTAGTTCTTTTCATGCACCTTGAGTTGCCTAGAAGCATAGGCTATCACCTTACCATTTTGCATAAGAACACAACCCAAACCAAATCTATAAGCATCACAATACATAACAAATCCCTCTAGCCCTTCTGGTAGTGACAATATAAGAGCAGACATAATTTTATCTTTCAATGTTTGGAAGCTCTTCTCATACCCCTCGGTCCACACAAACTTGGCCTTCTTTTGAGTCAATTTATCATGGGAGAAGTAATAGAAGAAAACCCATTCACAAATCTCTGATAATACCCTGCTAAACCCAAGAAACTCCTAATGTCCAACCAGGTAAACAATCTAAACCAATTTTTAATCACATCGGTCTTCTTAGGATCCACCTTAATGCCATCCCCTGACACAACATGTCTAAGGAAGGCAAACTCTTTCAACCAAAATTCTAACTTTTCATATTAAGCATATAGCCTCTCCTCCCTCAATCTTTGCAACATAACCCTCAAATGAGCCTTATGGTCCTCCTCACCACGAGAATAGACCAAAATATCTTCAATTAATACCACAACAAATGAATCAAGGTAGGGCTTAAAGACCCTATTCATGAGGTCCATGAAGATAGCTGGTACATTGGTCAACCCAAAAGACATCACAACAAACTCATAATAACCATATCTAGTCCAGAAGGCCATCTTGAGAATATCACACTCCCTCACATTCACTTGATGATAACCGGACTGAAGATTAATCTTAGAGAAATGGCTAGCCCCTTGCAATTAATCAAACAAATCATCAATCCTTGGAAGAGGATACATATTCTTGATGGTGATCCTATTAAGTTGTTGATAGTCAATACACTTTCTAAGGAACCTATCCTTCTTTTTCACAAACAACACGGGTGCACCCCAAGGTGATTTTCCAGGCCTAATAAATCCCTTCTCCAACAAGTCCCTTAATTATTCCTTCAACTTCGCGGGGGCCATACTGTTAGGGGGAATAGAAATGGGTTGAGTATCGGAAATAGATCTATACCAAACTCTATTTCCCTTTCAGGAGGAACACTGGAAGGTCATTTGGGAGTACATCAAGAAACTCATTTACAACCGAAATTGACTCTATGGTAATGACTTTGGACTCCACATCCCTAACCCTCACAAGATGGTAAAGACACCTTTTTGAGATATACATACGGGCCTTAATGCAAGAGATGATACTACCCTTGACCACCACATCATGACTCTCCCACTCAAGGACGGGTTCATTTGGGAATTGGAATTTGACCCTACGGATTCTACAATCAATAGAAGCATAGTATGCATGCAACCAGTCCATCCCAAGAATGACAACAAAATCAACCACGTCTAATTCAACAAGATCACAAGGCAATACTCTATGCAAAATGCAAATGGGATAATCTCTATAAGCCTTCCTAGCAATAATAGATGTGTAACGACCTCAAAAAGTACCCAAAAATGTGCCTTGAAGTGCCTAAAATTTTAATTTTCATATATCTTAAAATCCAGTTGTTATTTTGAAAATTCGACTACATATTCTTTTTTAGGGGGTCCAAATTAGAGGGATAAGGGTCTAACCCCGATTAAGAGCAACGATCTAGCAATTACAAAATTTCAAGAACGCAATTTCCAGAGAGGAATCTGCGTTGCTTCCGTGATGCGCCTCTATGTTAAAATGGTGTCTATTTTTTTTAGTTCATCCAGAATATTTCAAGTGTTGGGACCAAGTGTTCCCAAAGGTATTTTTATCTATACTTAGCTAAATTTTACCCGTATATCATCCTAAACATTTTTCAATATTCCCCAAAAAACTTAGCCTTATTTTGGCTCCAAAATTCAAGTCTCAAAACTCTTATCCAAAATTAAGGATTTCCTTCAAACTTCATGCCTCCATTTTCAATCTTCACCAAGAGCTTCTCCAAAGCTAAGGTATGTAGGTTTTAGCTATTGGGTTCTTCCACCCATTGTGCCCTAATCTCCGTTTTACTCAATTTGCATGATATAAAGTTGATTTTTACATGTGGATCTTGTATATTAAGAAATTTACTGCACAATGATTTGAGTTCATAAAAGTATGGTTGTTTTAGCATGTTTTGAGATTTAACTCTTGGATTTAATGTTGGATATGATGAGGGGTTTTGAAGTGAATGTCTTGGGGGTGTTACAAGGTGTTGATTGATGGTTTTACAATAGATTGTTTTGCATGATTTCATCTCTAAATTTCATGGTTTTTACCCCCATTACACTCCCCTAGTGTTTGATAAGATGTCCAGCTAGGGTTTCTTGTGGAGTTGAAGGTCCAAAGCATGAGATATAATATGAATGATGTTATGATGATGAAATGAGCTTATGTATATGATAAATTCTATATAAAGTTTTGTATTAGAACATGCCCAATTCGGGAGGGTCTAAGAACCCAGATAATCAAGATGGGGATTTGTACCCATTAATCGAGGGAAGGGTTATTACTTCTCCACCTAGTAATGGGGCAGCATCATCATTAAGCGAGATGAGGGTTTGTACTCATCCACCAAGTGAAGGGTTAGTACTTCATCACCTAGAAGATGGGGCAGCATTATCACCAACCAAGTTGTGGGTTTGTACTCATTAACCGAGTGAAGGGTTAGTACTTCACCACCTAAGTGATGGGGCGGCATCATCACTAACCTATCAAGGGGTTTTTACCTTGGAAATCTAATTTGGTCTATTCTACACATATGATATCTTATATGAGTAAGGGTTTCTTAAGCATGTTTCACGTTAGCATTGGTCATACATGCCATATTACTATATTATGCCTATTGTCTATTGTTATGCATTTCAATTATGATGCCTATTTCTTGTTGCATTATATCTTACATACTTAGTACATTCAAAGGTACTAACACATACTCTTGCCAACATGATATTACCATGTAGGAACCGGAGCCTAAGTTGATCATCCTTCTCCACGTGGCAAGATTGATGCTACTCAAATTAGGTTGTGAGTCCTCCATTTTGGGGACCTTGGTATATGTTTTCCCTTGCCTTGTATTGAGTCACTCTACTTTATGTTCTATTTTGACTATGCGGGTGAGCCCGGTCACCTTATCTTGGCCCTCGCTCTTATCTATGTATTTAGAGTTATTTGTTGGACAAGTTATGTATCTGTGATATGAGTTTTCACTCTTTGCTTCTTGATAATGATGTTTTGAAAGCTATCCCTTAGCCCCTTTGCCCCTTATTCTTGTTTTATGTCTTTTTCATGTTTCCACGACCAATGATGTGTAATAACAAATTAAGAGGCTTGATTAGGGTTCCTTTGGGTTCTCCATTTGTCGTGTCACATTTAGGCCCTAGGCTTGGGTCATGAAAAACTTGGTATCAAAGCACTAGGTTGATAGATCCTCGGAGTCCAACAAACCGCGTTGATTAGTCTTATTCATGTTTGTGAAGTGTGCCATGACTATGAATAGGAGGCTATGAGATGTTTTAGGAAATGTTTCCCTTCGTCATGTTCTAAGTCATGCTATACAGTTATGACAAGTCCCCCTCCCCCCAACGATTGTTCTTTGATATACTAGATCATGTCAAACACTAGAGGAAGACAGGCCCAAACTCCTGAGGAGTAACCTACCAATGGTGAGTTCCGGGATGCTCTTACTATGCTTACCCAAGTGGTGGCCACAAAGTCAATCAAGGGGACTATGCCCCTCATGTTACTACCCCAGGAGCTAGGATGAGAGACTTCATGAGGATGAATCCTCCGATTTTCCATGGGTCAAAGGTGGATGAAGATCCATAATAGTTCATTATGAGGTCCACAAACTCTCGAATATCATGGGTGTTGGGACAAATGAAAATGCAGAGTTGCCGGCCTACCAACTCAAAGGGGTAGCCCAAATATGGTATGATCAATGGAAGGGTGAGAAAGGGTTTTGTGATTAGTACTTTGGGAGGAGTTCAAGTTGTCTTTCCTTAACCAATTTTTCCCTCTTGAGCTTAGGGAAGCTAAGTTGGTGGAGTTTCTGAACTTAAAACAAGGTGTTATGAGTGTGAGGGAGTATGCACTCAAGTATAATCAACTTTCAAAGTATGTTCCTCACTTCGTGGCCGACCCTAGATCTAGGATGAATAAATTTATGATGGGGATCTCTAACTTGGTGAGTGAAGAATATCGGTCTACCTTGCTTATTGGTGATATGAACTTGCCTTGGTTGATGAATTATGCCAAGCAAATGGAGGGGGAAAAGTTGAGAAAGAGGAGGGGCTTTGAGGCTAAAAGGGCCCATTGTGAGGGTAAATTCCAAAAGAGTGCTAGACTTCATCAAGGCCAAGGGCCTTCTCATGCTAGTAATAGGGGTTTGCCAATGACTTCCCTATGCCTCAAGGTGTTGGTGGTGTGGCTCCTATTATTGTGTGTCCTAGATGTGGGAAGAGTCATAATAGCCTACATTTGAAGGGTTCAAATACATGTTTTGGTTGTGGAGAGATTGGTCACAAGAAGATAGATTGCCAAAGAAATTCTGGCAAAGTCCGGGGTGCAAATGCGGTTCCATTGGATAGAGGTGGTCCTCAAGGTGGTTCCCCAAGGAACAACTAGTTTTATGCTCTACATGGAAGGCAAGGGGTTGGTGAGGTCCCAGAAATTGTTATCGGTATGTTAAAAATCTTTGACTTTGATGTGTATGCTTTGATTGATCTGGGTGCCACTCTTTCCCTTTATTACCCCTCTTGTTGCTAAAAGGTTCCATGTTGTCCCCGAGTTGTTGCATGAGTCATATGAAGTATGTACTGCTATTGGTCCCTTTATTGTTACTAGGAAAATTTATAGAAGTTGTCCTATTTGCATTTTGCATAACTTGTTGCTTTGTGATCTTATTGAATCAGACATGGTAGATTTTGATATCATACTTGGGATGGATTGGTTGCATGACTACTATGCTTCTATTAATTGTAGAACTCGTAGGGTCAAGTTTCAATTTCCTAATCAACCCATCTTTGAGTGGTAAGGTCAAGATGTGGTGGTCAAAGGTAGATTCATTTCATGTATCAAAGGCCATACGTTGATTCCTAAGGGGTGTTTGTATCATCTTGTGAAGGTTAAAGATGTGGAGTCCAAAGTCCCTTCCATAGAGTCGGTTCCAGTTATAAATGAGTTTCTTGATGTCTTCCCAAATGACCTTTCCGGTGTCCCTTCCGAAAGGGAGATAGATTTTGGCATAAATCTCCTTCCCGACACAGTCTAACTCCATTCTCCCTTACCGTATGGCCCCCGTGGAGTTGAAGGAGTTAAAGGAGCAATTGAAAGATTTGTTGGCAAAGGGATTTATTAGACCTAGTCAATCACTTTGGGGTGCTCCGGTGTTGTTTGTTGAAAAGAAGGATGGGTCACATAGAATGTGCATTGACTACCACCAACTCAATGAGGTCACTATAAAGAAAAGGTATCCTCTTCAAGAATTGATGACTTGTTTGACCAATTGCAAAGGGCTAGCTTCTTCTCTAAGATTGGTCATTGGTCCGGGTATCATCAAGTAAAGTGAGGGAGTGACATTCCCAAGACGGCTTTTCGGACTAGATATGGGTATTACGAGTTTGTTGTGATGCCATTTGGGTTGACTAATGCACCAACCATCTTCATAGACTTAATGAATAGGTTCTTCAAACCCTACCTTGATTACATTGTTATGGTCTTCATTGATGATATTTTGATCTATTCACGTAGTAGCGAAGAGCATATGGGTCATTTGAGGGTTGTGTTGGAAAGGTTAAGGGAGGAGAGATTGTATGCTAAATATGAATAGCTTGAATTTTGGTTGAAGGAGGTTGCATTCTTGGGTCATGTGGTGTCGGGGGATGGTATTAAGGTGGATCCCAAGAAGACTGATGTAATTAGAAATTGGCATGGACAATTGACCCAGTCGAATATTAGGAGTTTCTTGGGCCTTGTGGGTTACTATATAAAATTTGTGAATTGGTTCTCCTCCATTGCTTCCCCTATGAAAAAATTGACTCAAAAGAAGGTCAATTTTGTGTGGACCGATGAATGTGATATAAGCTTCCAAACATTGAAAGATAAACTTGTGTCAGCTCCTATATTGTCACTACCAGATGGGCTTGAGGGTTTTATTGTGTATTGTGATGCATCTAGAGTTGGTTTAGGTTGTGTGCTAATGCAAAATGATAAGGTCATAGCCTATTCTTCTAGGCAACTAAAAGTACATGAAAGGAATTACCCTACCCATGATCTAGAATTAGTCATTATAGTGTTTGCGTTATAGATTTGGCATCATTATTTTTATACGATGCATGTTGATGTCTTCACAGACCATAAGAGCCTCCAATATATCTTCACTCAAAAAGTTCTCATCTTAATACAAAGAAGGCGGTTGGAACTTCTCAAAGATTATGACATGAGTGTGCATTATTATTTGGGTAAGGAGAATATGGTGGTGGATGTATTTAGTAGGGTGTCTATGGGTAGCCTACCCCATGTTGATGGTGGTGATAGGGAGATGACTGGGTAGGTGCATAGATTGGCTAGATTTTGGGTTAGGTTGGAGGAAGTGGGTGATGGTTTTGTTGTTGTTGATGGTTCCAAATCTTCCTTGGTTGATGAGGTGATAGCAAAACAAGATCTTGACTCCTCCTTCCTTGAATTAAAGGCCTTGGTGAAAGAGGGCAAAGTAGAGGTTTTCTCCCAAGGGGGAGATGATGCCCTTAAGTACCAAGGTAGGTTGTGTGTGCCTTGTGTTGATGGTTTGTGGGACAAAATTCTTGATAAGGCCCATAATACTCCTTACTCTATCTACCCCGGTTCCACCAAAATGTATAGAGACTTGAGGAATGTGTATTGGTGGGGAGGCATGAAGAGGGACATTTCCAAATTCATTTCCGGTTTCCATAGGTCTCAACAAGTTAAAATTGAACATCAAGGCCCAGGTTGCCTAACCCAAGACATAGAGATTCCCACTTCGAAGTGCGAGGTGATTAATATGGATTTTGTGGTTGGGTTGCCCAAGACTAGGAAAGGTTTTGATTCCATTTGGGTGGTGGTTGATAAGATGATGGAATTAGTTCACTTTCTACCGGTTAAGACCACATATGGGGCTTAAGAGTATGCACAGTTATACATCCATGAGTTAGTAACGTTGCATGGGGTTCCTTTGTCCATCATATCGAATCATGGTGCACAATTCACTTTACAATTTTGGAGGTCTTTTCAAAGGGGTCTTGGCACAATGTTCACCTTAATACGACCTTTACACCCACAATGATGGCCAAGCCGAAAGAACCATTTAAAAACTCTAGGATATGCTAAGGCCTTGTGTATTGGAGTTGAGAGGTAGTTGGGATGACCATCTTCCTTTGATTGAGTTTGCCTACAATGATAGTTGTCACTCTAGTATCGGTATGGGTCCTTTTGAGGCTCGGTGTAGATTACCGGTCGATTAATTTAAGGTTGGAAAGGTGGCTTTATTGGGACCAGATCTGGTTATGGAGGCTTTTGAGAAGGCTAGGATGATTAGTGAAAGGTTAAAAATACCCCAAAGTCATCAAAGATCCTATGCCGATGTAAGAAGGAAAGACCTAGAATTTCAAGTGGGTGATTGGGTCTATTTAAAGGTTTCTCCAATGAAAGGTGTGATCTGTTTTGGTAAAAAGGGAAAATTCAGTCGAAGGTATTTTGGTCCTTATGAGGAGATAAAGAGGGTTGGCAAGGTAGCTTATGAGTTGAAGTTGCCTTGTGAAATGAATTTGGTTCACCCGATGTCCCATGTCTTTATATTGAGAAAATATATTGGTCATCCTAATGCCATTGTGGCTCTTGATGTCATGGGAAATATTGAGGATAACTTTTCTTATAAGGAGGTTCTGGTTCAGATCTTGGATAGGTAAATAAAGAGATTGGGGAATAAGGAGGTGGCATCCGTTAAGGTCCTTTGAAGGAACCAACAAGTTGAAAGTACTACATGGGAGGATGAAGCGGACATGCAAAAGCAGTATCCTTATCCTTTCCACTCCACTAAAGCCTAAGGTACTAATCCTAAGTCCCCTATATGATTTCAAGTCTCATATTTCAGCCCCTATGCCATTCATATGCATTCATGTTTAAGTTGGTAAACTTATGGTGGTTTTACACTTATATTGAGAATTTGAAAATGGTGTTGTACATGTTATTCTTGCCAACATGATATTACCATATAGGAACCAGAGCCTAAGTTGATCATCCTTCTCCATGTGACTAGTTCGGTGCTACTCAAGCTAGTTGGTGAGTCCTCAATTTCGGGGACCTTGGTCTATGTTATCCCTTGCTTTGTATTGAGACACTCTACTTTATGTTCTATTTTGACTATGAGGATGAGCCTGGTTACCTTGCCTTAGCCCTCACTCTTATCTGTGTATTTAGAGGTGTTTGTTGGACAAGTTATATATCTGTGATATGAGCTTTGACTCATTGCCTCTTGATGATGATGTTTTGCAAGCTATCCCTTAGCCCCTTCACCCCTTATTCTTACTTTATGTTTTTTCATATTTCCACGACCATTGATGTGTACTGACAAGTTAAGAAGCTTGATTGGGGTTCCTTCAGGTTTCCCTTTTGTCGTGTCACATCTAGGCCCCAGACTTGGGTTGTGACAAGATGTACCAATAGGAGTAGACACCTCAATGACTCATGCAATAACACGGGCTCGACATGGAACTTTTTGGCAACAAAGGGGGTAACAAAAGAAAGAGTGGCACCCAGATCAATTAATGCATACACATCAAATTTAAAGATTTTCAACATACCGATAAAAACATCGGGGACCTCATCAACCACTTGTATCCCATGCAAAGCATAAAGCTAATTGTGCCTTGGGGCACCATCTTTTCGGCCACCTCTCCCCAAAGGAACTACATTATAACCTTATTGATGAACCTCCTTGCCTTTATTGCGATTTCGAAGGCAATCCACCTTTTTGTGACCCACTTCCCCCAATTATAGAATGCATTAGTATCTCTCAATCATAGGCCCTTATGACCCTTACCACACCTAGGACACACTTCATTAGGAACCACCATACTAACACCTTGGGTTCTTGGGAAGTCATTGGAAAATCCCATATTAGAAGCATGAGAATACCCTTGGCCTTGGTGGAACTGGCCACCCCTTTCGGCTTTGGAACTTGCCATCAAAATCGGCCCTCTTTGCATCATAGCCCCTTCTTTTCCCTCAATTTCTCTTCTTCCATTTGCTCGGCATAGGTCATCAAATGTGACAAGTCCATGTCACTAATTAACATGGCTGATCGGCACTCATCACTAATCAAGTCGGAAACACCCATAACAAATTTGTTCATCCTAGATCTTGAATCGGCCACCAAGTATGGAGCATACTTTGAAAGTTGGTTGAACTTTATGGCATACTCCCTTACACTCATAGATGCTTGTCTCAAATTCATAAATTCCACCAAATTAGCTTCCCTAAGTTCAAGGGGAAGAACCGATTAAGGAAAGCCACCTTGAACTCCTCCTAAAGCACCAAATAGTTGACCCCCTTCTATTCCTTCCATTGGTTTTACCATATTTTAGCTACCCCCTTGAGGTGGTAGGCCGCCAACTCCTCCTTATCCTTCGGCGTGACACCCATGATAGACAAATCTTGTAGGCCTCATTAATGAACTCCTGAGAGTCCTCACTCACCTTTGACCCATGAAATTCCAGGGGATTCATCCTCATCAAATCTCTCACCCGAGATGCCGGTGTAGGAGCATGAGGGGCTTAGGTCCCTTGGCTGGCTTGATTAGCCACCACCTGTGCAAGGAAAGTGAGAGCATCAAGCTCTCCATTAACCCATTTCTCCTCGGTGTGCAACTCTTCTTTCTCTCGTATGCATGATCAAGTATAACAAAGGACAATCATTAGGGGCAAAAACCTTACTTCAACTTCTATAGCACGACCTAGACTAAAAAGGAAGGAATTAATTTCCTAAATGCCTCATAGGCTTTGGCTCATAGTTGTGGTGCACAATACAACCATGAACAAGACTCTAATCGATACAATATGTTGGACTC
>JAOTQR010100826.1:0-28982 GCA_025774065.1 Solanum ossicruentum | reverse complement strand
TATAATATTTCCTTTTGCCTTGTTATTACTGTCTACTTTCCTAAAAGAATGTTGAATGTGGAAAACCTATATAATGTACATAGAAAGTACATAGTTATAGGTTGGTGCTCTCGAGCCTTGTCGATAATGGGTGTCAGTCCGCCTTAATAGGACTTTGGGCATTACAAAAGTGGTATTAGAGCGGATTGTCCAAGGGATTCTACAAAGTCGTGTCTATGTAGAGTCTTATTTATTGATGTTTTGTGTACCACATTTATAAATGAGAGGCTACGTGGCATTTAGGAGTTGTCACTTTCTTTTCATTCTTTAGATCATGCCATAGAGCCAAGTGTTGTCGGTGGATTGTGTCTACACTCTAAATTGTTTTATACAATAAGTGTTCTAGAAAAAAGGGAAAAAAGTAAAGGGAAAGAGGTAGAAGTGGTAGTTGGTATGCCCCGTCGGGTGAGACAACTCACGTGCATAACATCTATGGTACGCTAAATCTGGTCAATAAATTCTTGGGGGTCTTCATTAGGATCTGACCTAGTGAAGGTCGGAGGATCCAAATTAAGAAAATCACGTATCCTTGTGCCAGCTGCCCTATTTGTACCACCTGTACCATAACTGGACCTTCCTGCCTTTGGCCTTGACCAGCAACTATATGGTTCAGTAGTTGGACTGCATTTCTCAAGTCCTGCATAGTAGCATCAATTGGTGGTTCTGGGGGAATTCCACCACTCTCGAGTTCATCAGGAACTGGAGGAGTTGGGGATATCTGTGATAAAGACACCTCTCGAATTTCATCTGGTTGTCTCACCTGGCTAGGTAACCAACCACCAACAACTTATCAATGCTACCGTGCAAGATCTGAGAAAAACAGTCCAACTATTGACGCATATAATTACTGGCCAGGGTCAAATATAAGAATTCCTAGTTATAGGTGCAGGTGGTGCGAATAGGGGAGCTAGCACGAGTACATATGACTTCTTTAATTTGGACACTCCATCCTTTATCGGGGTCAGTCCTAATAAAAATCCACAAGACTTCATGTATCAGATCAACACACTTTGGATGTTATGCATGTCAGTGGTACAGAAGCTATTAGCTGGCAAATATAGGTTGAAGGGTGTGGCTATACTATGGTACGAAGCTTGGAAGCAATCTAAGGGTATAGATGCATCTCCAACTACTTGGAGGGAGTTCAAAGAGGCATTTCTTGACCATTACTTGCCATTAGAGATCCAAGAGGCTCGAGCAGATTAGTTTCTGAATCTCTACAAAGGGAATATGAGCATGAGGGAGTGTAGCCTTAAATTTAATTCCCTAGCCAGACATACTCCTAATATAGTTGCTACTATGGAAGATAGAGTTCATCGATATGTGGATAGGTTTGATTCGTATCTGGTTAGAGACTATACCATTACTTCTTTGAATAAAGACATGGATATAGCGAGGATGCAAACTTTTGCTCAAAAACTAGAGGATCATAGGCAAATAAGAAGGACCCATGAGTTAGAAAGGGGTCAATCCAAGAGGGTCAAATCTACAGGGCAGTTTACACAATCATAAGGTGAGTTTAGGCCTCGATTTTCTAATAGACTTCCTAGCTCATCATCCTCCTACTCTGTAGCTAGTACTCCACCAAAACATCAAGGGCCTTTAAGTAACCAGTTTAGTCAAAGAAGTGAAGGTCAAGGTGCACAACCAATAGGATATTCGAAAAGCCAACAAATGCCTCTAAGGAAGCCTTAGAAACAATGTAGGAGGAGTCATTTAGGTACATATCGCGTTAGTATATATGTTTGTTATTGGTGTGGTGTGCCATGACATATGATGAGAGATTGCCCGAGGAGACGCATGGGTGATATAACATAACCTACAATGTTAGCTGTTGTATCATTACCATAAATTCCTCCATTAGGTTGGGGTGAGAAAGCACCTACATGTCATGGTAGAGGTGGTAGAGGGGCAGCTAGCTCTAGCGGAGTCTAGAATCGCACTTATGCTCTAGGGAGTTGGCAAAAATTGAAAGCTTCACCTGATGTAGTCACAGGTACATTGTCCATGTTTTTACATAATATATATGCATTAATTAACCCTGGTCCAACACTATCATAAATCACTCCACTAGTTGTTAGGAAGCTTAGGAAAACACCTTAATTATTGAACAACCTATTTGAAGTGTCTACACCAACTGGTGAATCTATTATACCTAGAAAGGTCTATTGTAATTGTGTAGTAAATATTTGTGACCGTGACACATTGGCTAACCTTTTTGAGCTAGAAATAGTGGAATTTGATGTTATAATGAGTATGGATTGGTTAGCTTCTTTCTATGCCACTGTGGATTGCCGAACTAAGAGAGCATACTTCCACTTTCCAAACAAGGCGGTCTTTGAATGGGAAGGCAATATTAGGGCACCAAAGGGTAAGTTTGTTTCTTATTTTAAGGCAAGGAAGATGGTATCAAAGGGATATATATGTCATCTAATTAGAGTGAGGGATATGGAGGCAGAATCACCCTCTCTTAAATCTATTCCCATAGTGAATGAATTTATTGATGTGTTTCTTGAAGAGCTTCTGGGTTTACCTCTAGAATAAGAAGAAGATTTTGGTATTGACTTACTTCCATGAACTCAACATATTTCTATCTCTCCATATGGAATAGCCCTGGCTGAATTACGTGAATTAAAGAAACAACTAAAAGACTTACTGGAGAAGGGTTTAATAAAGCCTAGTATGTCCCCTTGGGGTGAACAAGTGTTATTTGTACATAAAAAAACATGGCACCTTGAGAATGTGTATCTACTATCAGCAATTGAATATTTACTCCCTCAAAAGCTTTTTGAATCCTCTTTACAAGCTCTAATTGGAGAATCTCCATAGAACTCTTAAGCCTAAGATAAAAGTTTCTTCAAGTATTCAATCAACGCTTATATATGTGATTTATGGGCATTATCGACCTTGTCACGACCCAAGCCTAAGGCCTATGGCACGGCAAATAGGGAACCCGAAGGAATGCCAAACAAGCCTTTTAACTTGCCATTAAACATCATCAGTCGTGGAAGCATATAAAAGACATAAAGAGTAAGAATAGGGGCAAAGGGTCTAAGGAGAAAGCTTGCATAATATCATAATCAAGAGACAAAGAGTCAAAGCTCATATCATAGATACATAACATGTCCAAAAAATACCTTTAACCCTTAGATAAGAGCGGGGGCCAAGACAAAGCAACCAGGCTCACCCTCATAGTCAAAACAGAAAATAAAGAAGAGTGTCTCAATACAAAATAAGAGAAACATAGACTAAGGTCCTTGAAGTGGAGGACTCACCAACCAGTTTGAGTGGCAGTGAACAATCCACATGCAGGAGGATGATCAACTGGGCATCGGTTCTACATGGTGATATCATATACGTAAGAGTGTACGTTAGTACATTTGAATGTACTAGGTATGTAGGATGCAATGCAACAAGAGATAGGCATGATTGTCAAAATGCATAACAATAGGCAATAGACATAATATAACAATATATCATGAATGACCAATGCTCAAGTAAAATATGTTTAAATAACTCATACTCATATGGGATATTATATGTATAGAGGATACCAAGCTAGATTTCCAAAGTACAAACCCCTTGGTTAGTTGATAATGGTCTCACCCCGTCACCCTGGTGGTGTGGTACAAACTCCTCACATGGTTAATGATAATTTGACCTTATCACCTTGGTGGCGAAGTACCAACCCCTCATATGGTTGATGAGTACAAAGCCCCACATCAGTTATCAAGGTACAAATCCTCCGACAAGGTTATTCGGGATCTTAGTCCCCCTAGATCGGGCATGGTGTAATGCAACACTTTATATAGATTATATCATATACATAAGCTTATTTTATCATGATAACATCAATCATATAATATCTCATACTTTGGACCTTGAATTCCTCAAGAAACAACATCATGATATTTTATCAAACACTTACAATATGTGTACTGCTAGTATAAAACCACAAAATACATAGATGAAATTATGCAAGAAAATCCATTGTAAAAATATAATAATCACGTTGCAAGCACCAATCATCAAAACTTCTCATCAAATCTTACAGTAGATCCAAGACTTATGGCTCAAAACATAGCAAAACAGTCACAACTTTAAATAGCCTTAACGTAATTCATTGACATGTTCATACTAGTAAACCCATTTGTAAAATCAACTTTAAATCATGCAAATTGAGTAAACAGGAGATTAGAACACAATGTGCAGAAGGACCCAATGGCTAAAACCTACATATCTTAGCTTTGAGAAAGCTCTTAATGTAGATTGAAAATGGAGGCTTAAAGCTTAAAGGAAATCCTTAGATTCAAAAGAGGGTTTTGAGACTTGAATATGAGACTTGAATTTGAGAGGATATTGGGGAATGTTTAGAATGATATGAGGGTGAAATATGACTAAGTATAGATAAAAACACATTTGGGAACACTTAGGTCCAAGACCCAAAAGTCTTGGACTGAGATAAAAAAAAATCAGATAAAAACATGTATTAGAGCATGCCTTTGGGGCATCGTGCCAAGGGTGCAGATCGTCTCTGGAAATCTCATTTTTGCGATTTTAAAATTTTACTACGATTTTTCTTAAATCGGGGTTAGACCTTTGTTTCCCTAATTTTGACCCCCTGAACAAGAATATGAATTGGATTTTTGATCTCTCGTACGGATTTTGAGATATATGGAATTCAAAATTCCAGTCATTCCGAGGCACTTTTTGAAGTAGCTTTAATATCTCCCCATTGGGAACATTCATCCCCAAATGTAAAAGAAACTTATATGGCATGAGTGATCATAAACTAGTCAGCCCTAACAAGAATGCAACATTACATTTAAAATAGTATTTTCAAAATCTCAATATAAGTGTAAACTCATCATAAACTTGCCAACTTAAACATGAATTCATATGAATGACATAGGAGTTGAAATATAAGACTTCAAATCACATAGAGTACTTAGAATTAGTACCTTAGGCTTGAGTGGAATGGAAAAGATAAGGATATCGGTTTTGCATGTCTGCCTCGGCCTTCTATGTAGCACTTTCGGCTTGTTGCTTCCTCCAAAGGACCTTAATAGATGTCACCTCCTTGTTCCTCAATCTCTTTAATTGCCTATCCAAAAATCTGAACTGGAACCTCCTCACAAGTCAAGTTATCGTCAACAACACCTACAATATCAAGAGGCATAATAGCATTAGGATCACCAACATATTTTCTCAAAATAGAGATGTGGAACACCAGATAAACCAAATTCATTTCACTAGGCAACTTCAACTCATCAGCTACCTTAACAGCCCTCTTTAACACCTCATAAGGACAAACATACCTTGGACTCAACTTCCCCTTTTACAAAAACGGCCCACACCTTTCATTGGAGAAACTTTCAAATAGACTCAATCACCTACTTTGAATTCAAGGTCTCTTGTTCTTATATCAGCATAGTATACTTGATGACTTTGTGCTATTTTCAACCTTCCCAATAATTTTAACTTTCTCAAGAGCATCCATAACAAGATCTGGTCCCAACAAAGCTATCTAGCCAACCTCAAACCAACCAATCGGTGATCTATAACATCTCATATAAAGAGCCTCAAAAGGAGCCATACTGATGCTAAAGTGATAGTTATTGTTGTACACAAACTTAGTCAAAGGAGAATGATCATCCCAACTACTTTTAAGCTCTAAGACATAACTACTCAACTTAGTTGGTGAGTCACCCTTTACTTCGGGGACCTTAGTATATGTTTCTCTTATTATGTATTAAACATTATTCTTTACTTTCTATTTAGACTATGAGGATGAGCCTAGTTGCTTTGTCTTGGCCCCTGCTCTAATCTATGTAGTAGAGGTGTTGTTGGACATGCTATGTATCTAAGTTATGAGCCTTAACTCTTTGTCCATTGATTATGATGTTGTGCAAGCTTCCCCCTTAGTCCCATTGCCCCTATTTCTACTCCTTTACATCATTTAAATGCTTTCGTGGTCAATGATGTGTAATGATGAGTTAAGAAGCTTGTTTGGGAAGCCTGAATCATCGTGTCAAGTCGGCCCTATTTTGGGTCGAGACAACTTGGTATCAGAAAACTTGGTTGTTAAATCCTCGGAGTCCAATATATTGCATCGGTTAGAGTCTTATTCATGGTTGTGTTGTGCACCACAACTATGAGTAGGAGGCTATGAGGCGTTCTAGGAAATATTTCACCTCTTCATGATCTATGTCCTGCGGTAGAGTTAGGTCCCATAGGGCTTATTGCTAACCCCTAACCATTACATTTGTTGGTATGTCTTAAGCTACTCAAGATAGTGATATATCGAGCATGGAGGTACAAAATGCTCTATGGGTATTGGCTAAAGCAGTGACAACATTAGCAACTCAACTCAATCAATAAGTGGGTGTTCCCGAGACTTCTAATGGTGAGAAGGGAGGTACTGAGGCCAAGAGGGCTCGTGATTAGGGTAAATTCCAAAGTACCAAGGGAAGTAATAGAGTTGGTGTGGTGCCTTATGTTAGGTGTCCAAAATGTGGTAGAGGCCATAATGGCTAATTCCTGAAAGGTACTGATGCTTGTTATGGTTGTGGGGAGATGGGTCATACGATAAATGAGTGTCCTCACAATTGTAAGAGAGGGGTAAAAGAGGAGATGAGGGGGTCAAAAGGCCAAAATGATGAAAGTCGAAAGGAAACATGTTCGTGCATGTTGAGGGAATACGAGTGCATGCTTTAGATGTAGGAAATGGGCCACAAAATTCCAGGTTGCACATATGCTCAAAAGAAGGGTAAAGATGGTCATTTTTATCAAGAAACTCAAGAAGGGGATGAAGTTCCCAATGCTACTACAAGTAAGGCGGAGTTTCCTTGGCTTTGTTGTGCATGCATTGTTAGGCCCAATATGCCACTAATTCATCTCTATTCTTTTGGTTACTAGTAGGGCTTCTTGTGTGCCCGAGTTGTTATGTAGACCTTGGTGTCTATACTTTTGTTGAGTATTTGGTTGCAAGGAGTTTCATAGGTCTTGATCCGGGTTTGTATTGCATTAGGTATTTCTTTATGACTTGTTGGAGTTGATGCGGTGGATTTCGGTGTCATGCCAAGGATGGAATGGTTGTTCAATGTAGTTTCTTTATGGATGGTAGGACCCATAGAGTTAGATTCCAAATCCCTAATGAAGCCTGTCCTTGAGTGGGAGGTTGTCAAATGGTAGCTAGGGAGGTAGGTCTATTTCATGTCTTAAGGTATAATTGGCCTCTAACAGGTTGCGCTTATTATTTTGTGATAATTGGAGGTTGAACCTAAGTTATATTGTCTATGGAATTGCTGTTGGCAATAAATGAGGCTTTGAATGTACTTTCTGATATTTCAAATTTGGGGTAGTATCTTTTGGTTTGACTAGCGCACTGATTATGTCTATAAGTCTCATGGGTAAGACCTTAAGTCCCTACTCTAATAGGCTTATGGTTTCATGATGATTTGATGGTCTGTGTCCCCTAATGAGGTAGTGCATATGAATCTCTTAAGGGTAGTACTACAAAGTTTAAAGAAGAAGGATGGATGCTAAGTAGCAGAAATGGGGATTTTTGTTGTAAGAGGTTTCCTTTCTAGGTCGTGTGATGTCGGGTGATGGTATTAAGGTGGACCCTAGTAAGATGAAGGTGATTAGAGAATGGCCTAGACCTTTGAACCCATCGTACATTAGGAGCTTCTTAGGCTTAGCGAGCTATTACCGGAGGTTATGAATAGGTTATCTTCTATTGCCCCTCTTGTAACTTAGTTGACATTAAGTAAGACAAATGTTATGATCGATGTTTTGAGTAGAATGATTTGATAGGTCCGGGAATTGCTACTCTTTCTGTTATTGTATTGTGCTAATAGGATTCATGTATGTGTCCCGGATGGTTGCGTGAGTCTATATTGGCTAGAACGGGTCTGTAAGGGTTGTCCTAAGTTTTTATTGCATAGAAGTCTTGTCTTCTGATCTTGGTTGAACTTAGCTTTATGTGTTGGAGGTCTTGAGGTGGTTTGTTATTTGCATAGCATTCTTTCGATGAGTGTAGGACCTATAAGGTTGTAATATGATGGTTAAGATGATCGATGTATTTGGTCAACTACAATGGGTTAGTTACTTCTCTAAGGTTGATTTGAGGTTTGGGTTTTGTTCTCAAGTGTGGAAGACGGTAAGTGATATCCCTAAGTGTCTTTTTTATCTAGCAATGATCATTTTGAATAGTGGAGGAGTTGTTTGGTTGGCTTGTGCACTGGTGGTGTTTGTGGGTTTGTTGAATAGGGTCTTAAAACTCTACCTTGATATGTTAGTGGTGGTCCCTAGTTATGAGGTATTGATTTATTTAGAGCTTGTGAATCATTTGGGGTAGTGTTGCAAGTCGTGGAGAATGAGATGTTGTTTGCTAAATATGATAGGAGTTCATTATGGATAGCAAGAAGGTGGTTAGAATTTTTTAAGGATTATGAATGAGTGTGTATTATTTTTCTCTAGTAAGGCTAATGTTGTGGTCGATGCTCTAGGTAGCCTAGCATGTTTGTTGATGGTGGCTAAGAGGAGACTAATGGGGCCCATTGATTGGTTAGATTGGAAGTTAAGTTGAGGGAAGCTAAGCATGGTGGTGTAGCATCTAGATGGTTCCAAATCTTCTTGGCCTAAGAGGTCTAGATTAGGTAAGGCCTTGATTCCACCTCATTAGAGTTAGAAGTTTTGAGTGAGAAGATGATAGAGTGGAGGTTGTCTCCCAAAGGAGAGATGGTGGTTATGCTACTAAGTGGGTTAGGTGTATTTATGGTTGACAATTGAGTTGAGGATTGTGAGTCCTTATATGGTGTAAAGGGAGGTTGGTTAGGTTGTATATATTTGGTAATTACCTATGGTATGCTTATGGTTTGTCCAGTTTTTCATGTTTTTAGGTTGAAGGATGTGGTGGTGACTCTATTGCTATAGAATTCATGAGATTGTGGGTGTTATGGAAGATAAGTTGCCTTAGGAAGAGGTCCCGATGGAGGTATTGGATGGAAGGGTTGAAGAAGTTGATTGGTAAGGGGGTAGTGTTCGTTAAGGCCCTTTTGAAGAATCGTCAAGTCGAAAGTGTCTCTCAGGGAGCCGGACCAGGCATGGAAAAGCGATATTCGTACCTCTTTCATTCTATTCAAACCTACGATAACATGTTGAACCCCTTCATGTGATTTCAAGTCTTATGCTTCAGCCCCTATGTCATTTGCATGCATCCATGTTCATGTTGACAAGTTTATGACGATTTTTGACACTTCTGTTGAGATTTTGAAAATGATATTTAAAATGTATGTTGTATTCTTGTTGAGGCGGATTTGTTCATGATTACTTATTTATGTTTCTTTGATATTCGGGGATAAACATTCCTAATGGGGAAAATTGAAACAACCCACAATTGCCTAGGAATACCCCCATAATCGAAATTCCCTTATATCTCAAATCGGGGATATTTAAACACCCTTCACGTAACTTGGAAAGACCATATGATGCAATTTTTTTCAATATCTCAAACACCATGCAGAATTTCACAAATTCGACTTCATATTTTTGTTCAGAGGGAAAAATTGTGTGGGAAAACGAATACCTACAAGGTATGCTTTGTCTGTGCCAAGAAAAATAATTTTTGGTGAAACTTCACAAAAACAGTAGCTGTTTGCGACGGATTCAAGACGTGAACCTGACGCAGACTAGTTCAAAGATTTCCAAAAATTGTTCTTTTTACTCCAAGTCAATTGGGTAATAACCCTATTCTTATATACACAAAAATCCCTCATCGTATAGCTGTTTTGAGCCTTGAAAACCAATCAAAAATCTCACAAAATCCTCTCTAATCGTCATCAAATTCTTCATCCATTCTCAAGGTTTTCAAGAAGTCTTGTTGGAATTCAACGAAACCAAGTCAAGCTGTAAGTCATACTCAAGATTCAAGCGTCCCAAACCTCATCCGGATCTAAGAATTTTATTCAAGTTTCAAGCCTCCATTCCAAATCTTCTTCAAGAAACTCTCTAAGGTCAAGGGTTGTAGGTTTTAGTCATTGGGTCCTTCCACCCATAGTTCCCTAATCTCCTTTTTACTTACTTTTCATGACTTAAAATTGAATTTACAAATGGTTTTACTATTATGAACATGTTTATGAACTATGTTAAAGCTATGTAAAGTTGTGATTGTTTTGCTTTGTTTTGAGCTATAAATCTTGGATCTATCGTAAGATTTGATGAGGGGTTTTGATGTATATTGCTTGAGGGTATTGCAAAGTATTGATTTATGGTTTTACATTAGATTTTCTTGTATGATTTCATCTCTTAATTGCATGGTTTTAAACAAGCATTACACACCCACCAAGTATTTGATAAAATGTTCAGATGTGGTTTCTTGAGGAGTTAAAGGTCCAAAGCATGAGATATGATATGAATGACTATATGATGATGAAATGAACTTATGTATATGATATACTCTACATAAAGTGTTGCATTAGGCCATACCCAATCCAGGGGTACAAGAGCCTGGGTAACTATATTGGGGGTTTATACTCATCAACATGCAAGGGGTTTATACTTCGTTATCGTGTTGATAAGGCATGATTATCATCAACCATGTGAGAGGTTTTTATATCACACAACCACAAAGAGGTTTATACCTTGAATAGATAGCTTGTTCTCTTCTTCACATATGATATCCTATATAAGTATGAGTTACTTAAGCATGTTTTACTTAAGCATTCATCATACATGTCATATTGTTATATTATGCCTATTGCTTAATATTATGCATTTTGGTTATGATGCCTATCTATTGTTGCATTGCATCCTACATACTTAGTACATTCAAATGTACTAATGCATACTCTTGCCTACATGATATCACCATGTAGTGATCGAAGCCCAACTTGATCATCCTTCTCCTCCACGTGGCTAGTACGGCACTACTCAAGCTAGCTGGTAATTCCTCCACTTCAGGGACCTTAGTATATATTTCTCTTATTATGTATTAAACGGTCTTCTTTAATTTCTATTTAGACTATGAGGCTGAGCCTGGTTGCTTTGTCTTTGGCTCCGCTCTTATCTATATAGTA
The DNA here is from genome assembly GCA_025774065.1 of Solanum ossicruentum. Classification (NCBI taxonomy): domain Eukaryota; kingdom Viridiplantae; phylum Streptophyta; class Magnoliopsida; order Solanales; family Solanaceae; genus Solanum; species Solanum ossicruentum. The sequence goes on along the minus strand of JAOTQR010100826.1, from coordinate 17,862 downwards.
CAGGTGTTGTTGCACATGCTATGTATCTAAGATATGAGCTTTGACTCTTTGTCCCTTGATTGTGATGTTGTGCAAGCTTTCTCCTTAGACACATTGCCCCTATTTCTACCCTTTTATGTTATTTAAACGCTTCCACGACCAATGATGTGTAATGCTAAATTAAGAGGCTTGTTTGGGGACCCTTCAGCCTCTCCCATTTGCCATGTCACGTCTAGTCCCTATTTTGGGTTGTGACAATTTTAGGGTGAAATGTCGTGCTATGGTGAACTTTTGTTCCAAGACCCCTTTGACATGACCTCCAAAATTGTGAAGTGAATTGTGCACCATGATCCGATATGATAGACAAAGGAATCCCATGTAACCTCACTAACTCATGGATGTACAACCTTGCATACTCTTCAGCCCTATATGTGGTATTAACTGGTTGAAAGTGAGTTGATTTCATTATCCTATCAACCACCACCCATATGGAATCAAAACCTTTCCTAGTCTTGGGCAACCCAATCACAAAATTCAAGTTAATCACCTCCCACTTCCAAGTGGTAATCTTTATGTCTTTGGTTAGGCCACACGACCTTTGATGTTCGGCTTTGACTTGTTGACAACTATGGCAACCAAAAACGAATTTGGTGATGTCCCTCTTCATGCCTCCCCATCAATACACATCCCTCAAGTATCTATACATTTTGGTGGAACCGGAGTGGATAGAATAAGAAGAATTATGGGCCTCATCAAGAATTTTCTCCCTCAAACCATCAACACAAGGTACTCACAACCTACCTTGGTACCTAAGGGCACCATCTCCCCCTTTGGAGAAAACCTCTACTTTGCCCCCTTTCACCAAGACCTTTAATTCAAGCAAGGAGGAGTCAAGATCTTGTTTTGCTATCACCTCATCAACCAATGAAGACTTAGACCCATCAACTAAAACAACACCATCATCACCAATCTCTTCCAACCTAATCCCCAATCTAGCCAATTGATGCACCTCCCTTGTCATTTCCTTATCACCACTATCGACATGGCCTAGGCTACCTGTAGACACCCTACTCAAAGCATCCAGCACAACATTTTCCTTACTCGAATGATAGTGCACACTCATATCGTAGTCTTTAAGAAGTTCCAGCCATCTCTTTTGCCTCAAGTTGAAATCTTTTTGAGTGAAGACATATTGGAGGCTTTTGTGATCGGTGAACACATCAACATATACCCCATACAAGTAGTGACACCAAATCTTTAATGCAAACACAATGGTGGCTAAATCTAGATCATAGATAGGGGTAGTTCCTTTCATGTACCTTAAGTTGTCTAAGCATAAGCTATGACCTTACCATTTTGCATCAATAAACAACCCAAACCCACTCTAGAAGCATCACAATAACAAATCCTTCAAGCCCATCTGTTAGTGACAATATAGGAGTGGACGCAAGCTTGTCCTTTAATGCTTGGAAACTCCTTTCACACTCATCGATCCACAAAAACTTAACCTTCTTTTGAGTCAATTTTGTCATAGGGGAAGCAATGAAGGAGAACCCATTCACAAACCTTCTATAATAATCCGCTAGGCCCAAGAAGCTCCTAATATCTGACGGGGTCAATGGTCTAGGCCAATTTCTAATCATATCAATCCTCTTAGCATCCACCATAATGCCATCCCCTAGCACCACGTGACCCAAGAATGCAACCTCTTTCAACCAAAATTCACACTTTTCATACTTGGTATACAATTTCTCCTCCCTCAATCTTTGTAACACAACCCTCAAATGACCCACATGTTCATCCATAGTATATGAGTAGAACAAAATATCATCAATGAACACCACAACAAAGGAATCAAAATAGGGTTTTCATTAGGTCCATGAAGATGGTCGGATCATTGGTCAACTCAAAAGACATTATCAGAAACTCATAATGCCCATACCTAGTCCGGAAGGTCGTCTTGGAAACCCTCACTTGATGATACCTAGACGAAGATCAATCTTAGAGAAAATTTAGCCCCTTACAATTGGTCAAACAAATTATCAATCCTTGGAAGAGGATACCTATTCTTTACACTGACCCTATTGTGTTGCCGGTAGTCAATGCATATTGACCCATACTTCTTCTTCAAAAACAACACCAGAGCACCCTAAGGTGGTTGGCTAAGCCTAATAAACCCCTTATCCAATAAATCTTTCAATTGTTCCTTTAACTCCTTCAACTCTGCCGAGGCCATAAGGTAAGGGGGAGTAGAAATGGATTGAGTATCGGGAAGGAGATCTATGTCAAATCTATCTCCCTTTCAGGAGGGATATCGAGAAGGTCAGTTAGGAAGACATAAGGAAACTCATTTACAATCGAAACCGACTCTATCGAAGGGGCTTTGGACTCCACATCCCTAACAGTCACAAGTTGGTAAATATACCCCTTAAAGATCAACATATGGGCTTTAAAGCAAGAGATGAACGTACCCTTGACCACCACATCTTGATTCTTTGCCACTCAAGGATGTGCTTATTTAGAAATTGGAATTTGACCCTACGGGTTCTACAATCAATAGAAGCATAGTAGGCATGTAACAAATCCATCCCAAGAATGACATCAAAATCTACATGTCTAATTCAACAAGATCACAAGGCAAAAACTTATGCAAAATGCAAATAGGACAACTTCTATAAACTTTCCTAGTAACAATGGAGCACCAATAGGAGTAGACACTTCATATGACTCATGAACAACATGGGGTAAACATGGAACTTTTGGGCAACAAAAGGGATAACAAAGGAAAGAGTGGCACCCAGATCAATCACAACATATACATCAAGGTCAAAGATTTTCAACATACCGATAACAACATCAGGAACCTCACCAATCCATTGCCTCCCATGTAGAGCATAAAACCGATTGTACCTTTGGCACCACCTTGAGGACCATCTTGAGAACCACCTCTACCCAATGGAACCACATTTGCACCCTGGCCTTTGCCATGGTTTCTTGGACAATCCATCTTTTTGTGACCATGTTCCTCACATTGAAAGCATGCATTAGAACCTTTCAAACATGGGCCTCCATGGCTCCTTCCACATTTAGGGAACACATCAATAGTAACCACACCACTAACCTCTTGAGGTCTAGGGAAGTCATTGGGAAACCCTCTATTAGTAGCATGAGAAGACTCTTGACCTTGACAAAATCTAGCACCCTTTTGGAATTTACCCTCAAATCGTGCCTTCTTGGCCTCATGCCCTCTTCTCTTCCTCAATTTCTCCTCCTCCATTTTGTCGATATAGGTCATCAACCGAGACAAGTCCATATCACTAATTAGCATGATCGACCGTTATTCTTTACTTACCAAGTCGAAGAACCCCACAACAAACTTATTCATCCTAGATCTAGGATCAACCACCAAATGAGGACCATACTTTGAAAGTTGGTTAAATTTGAAGGCATACTCCCTCACACTCATAGCTCCTTCTTTCAAGTTTATAAACCCTACTAATTTAGCCTCCCTAAGCTCAAGAGGGGAATCGATTAAGGAAAGCCAATTTGAACTCCTCTCAGAGCACCATATTTCAAATTCCCTTCTCTCCCTTCCATTGGTCATACCATATTTGGGATACTCCTCTGAGTTGGTACGCCGCCAACTCTGCTTTTTTATGCAATCGAACACCCATGATATTCAAGATCTTGTAGACCTCATCAATGAACTCTTGTGGATCTTCATCAACATTTGACATATAGAACATCGGAGGATTCATCCTCATGAAGTCCCTTTTCCTAACTATCGGGGTAGTAGCATGAGGGGCTTAGGCCCTTTCATTGACTTGGTTGGTCACAACTTGGGCAACCATAGTGAGAGCATCCTAGAGCTCACCATTGGTAGGTTGATCCTTGGGAGTTTGGGCACTTTTTCCTCGAGTGTTAGGAATGATCTAGCATAGCAAAGAACAATCGTTAGGGGGAAAACTTAAGACAACTTTATAGCATGACTTACACATGAAGAAGGGAAACATTTCCTAAAATGTCTCATAGCCTCCTATTCATAGTCATGGTGCCCTTCACAACCATGAATAGGACTTTAATCAACACGGTGTGTTGGACTCCAAGGATCTATCAACCTAGTACTCTGATACCAAGTTTTTCAGGACCCAAGCCTTGGGCCTAGACATGACATGGCGAATGGGAAACCCGAAGTAACCCCAAACAAGCTTCTTAACTTGTCATTACATATCATCGATTATTGAAGCTTATAAAAAATATAAAGAGAGAATAGGGGTAAAGGAGCTAAGGAGAAAGCTTGTATAACATCATAATCAAGAGACAAAGAGTCAAAGCTCATATTATAGATACATAACATGTACAACAAACACCTCTAACCCTTAGATAAGAGCGGGGGCCAAGACAAATCAATCGGGCTCACCCTCATAGTCAAAATAGAAAATAAAGAAGAGTGTCTCAATATATAATAAGAGAAACATAGACTAAGGTCCCCGAAGTAGAGGACTCACCGACTAGCTTGAGTAGTACCGAAATCACCACTCGAAGGATGATGATGAACTTGGGCACCAGTTCATATATGGTGATATCATATAGGAAAGAGATTGTGTTAGTACGTTTGAATGTACTAAAAATGTAGCATGCAATACAACAAAGTGATAGACATCATAGTCAAAATGCATAACAATAGGCAATAGACATCATATAACAATACAGAATGAATGACCAATGCTCAAGTAAAACATGTTTAAATAACTCATACTCATATAGGATATCATATATGTAAAAGAGACCAAGCTAGATTTTCAAAGTGCATACTCCTTGGTTGGTTAATGATGGTCTCACCCCATCACCCTCGTGGGGTATAAAACTCTCACATGGTTCATAATAATTTCACCTTATCACCCTAGTGGCAAAGTACAAATCACTCACATGGTTGATGCGTACAAACCCCCACATTGATTATCCAGGTGCAAACCCCGCCGATAAGATTATGTGGGCTCTTAGTCCCCCCGGATCGGGAATAGTCTAATGTAACACTTTATATAGATTATATCATCCACATAAGCTACTTTCATCATTATAACATCAATAATATCATATTTTATGCTTTGTACCTTCAATTCCTTAAGAAATCATATCCGAATATTTTATAAAACACTTAGAAGGTGTGTAATGCTAGTATAAATCCATGCAATATAGAGATGAAATCATGCAAGAAAATCCATTGTAAAACTATCAATCAACACCTTGCAACATCCCCAAGCAACATACATAAAAATCCCTATTCTACAATAGATCCAAGATTTATGGCTCAAAACATAGCAAAACAATCACAACTTTACATAGCTTTAACATAGTTCATAGACATGTTCATACTAGTAAATCCAATTGTAAAATTAACTTTAAATCATGAAAATTGAGTAAAAAGGATATTAGGGAACCATGGGTAGAAGGACCTAATGGCTAAAACCTACATACCTTAGCTTTGAGGAAGCTCTTGATGAAGATTGAAAATGGAGGCTTGAAGTTTGAAGGAAATCCTTAGTTCTGGACGGGGGTTTTGAGACTTGAATTTGGGAGTAAAAAATATAGCTAAGTGTTTGAGAGGATATTGGAGAATGTTTACGATGATATGAGGATGAAATATGATGAGGTATAGATAAAAACACATTTGGGAACACTTAGGCGCAAGAACCAAAAAGTCTTGGACAGAGAAAAAAAATTGGACAAAAAAATGTATAGGAGTGCACTCTTGGCGCGTGACACCAGGGGCACAGATCATTTATGAAATGACATTTTTGTGATTTTTAAATTTTGTTATGGTTGCTCTTAAATCGGGCTTAGACCCTTTTTCTCCTAATTTTCACCCCTTGAACAAGAATATGAAGTAGGATTTTCGATATCGTGCATGGATTTTGAGATATATGAAATTTAAAAATCTGGACATTTCGAGACACATTTTTGGGACCGTTTCAGAGCTCTTACATCAATCCAAGTCCAAAAGAATTTTATTGGCTATGTTTTTTGCATGGACCAACATAAGGATAAAATTCAAATGATTATATCTCTTAGCATAAATTTAATCTTGTGACCTAAGACCTACCAAATTGAAGCTATTTGAATTATTTTTCCAATGTACCTAGTTTCACTTAATTCTAAGTTTGGAGCAAAAAGTTGTGCCCATTTTCATAAAACCTGCCAGTGCAGGTCTGTGGGCTTTCAAGAACCGTGAAAAGTTCCACAGCCAGTATAACCACTCGTGGTATTTACATATAAATGTTGAAGGCTCATTTTATTGAGGAATTTTTTATGATTTGGCCCATCACCAAGGCTTTTTAAAGACCTTTATGCCTCCCTTTACACTCTTATACTAATTGTAACCCCTCATTCAAGTCTTACACTTAGTTTATTTGATTACTTCTAAGACTTACTCTCCAAGCTGCATCTTCAGGTTTCAAGCTAAGATTCAATTAGGGTTTCGATTTCAATCTAAATTCTTCTCAAACTTATCTTCCTAAGAAAGGTATGTTGGATTTTATGATTCCCTTCCAATCATGAACACCCAAAAATCTATTCCTTTAATTTCATGATTTTCATGTGTGATTTGCAAATGGGCCACGTAAATTAGTTTTAATTGATTGCAATTGAGCTATGGGCTAAACTTGATTATTGAATTCATGATGGTTTAAGTCTTATTTTGATGAATTCCATGATTTTATGAGAATTGAAAATGCATATCCCTTTCTGTGATGAATTTATGCATAGGTAATTTCATGTATGATTCGATTGTTGATTTCTTCATGGATTACGAATGTTTTCATCTTATTAACATGTTTTAAATATGAATTTCGTTTGACATGCTTTAATCTCCATTTCCATGTCATAATCATGCATGAAATAGGCTTATCCATGAGAATTTGGCTATAAACAAGAATATACTTAGATATTGGGTGTGTATTGAGTATTGGTCTACAATTGAGAGTTTGGATCAGTTTTGAATTGATGTATATGAACATGGAGTGTGTATTGATTAGGAAACACACAACCCTTCCTTTACACAATACATAGATGAGGATAGGTAAAACCTTTATTATGCATACGTGTGTTTTCACAATGTATAGATGAGGATAGGTGCAACCTTCGCTATACACAGACATATCATGAGCTACATGTGTATTGATGATGTCATGACCCAAGCCTCGGGCCTAGACGTGACTGGAGAATGGGAAAATCGAAGGAACCCAAAATAAGTCTCATAGCATATCGTTACACAACCTTGGTCACGGAAGCAGTTAGAATGACAATAAGGGATAATTGTAAATAAGGGAAAATTGGAACTAAGGATAAACTTCCATATCATAAACATCAAGAGTCAAAAGAGTCAAGCTCATAGCATAGATACATAACATATCCAACAACATTTCTACTACATAGATAAGAGCAGGGGCCAAGACAATAGAACCGGGCTCACCCTCATAGTCAATACATAAGTCAAAGATAGAAAGTCTTAGTACATAGAAATAGATCATAGGTAACGTCCCTATAATGGAGGACTCACCAATAAGCTTGATAAAAGTCGTACTAGCCACGTAGAAGAGGAAGATCAAGAAGCACATCGGTTCCTGCATGGTGACATCATATAGGCATAGAATATGTGTTAGTACGTTTGAATGTAATAAGTATGTAGTATGCAATGCAACAAGAGATAGACATTATATTTGAAATGCATAATTAAGACGAATAGATAGCATAATATCAATATGGCATGTATGACCAATGCTTAAGTAAATCATGCTTTGCAAAACATTCATCTTACATAGATCATAATATATAAGTGTGGAAAGAAACATCAACCAGCATAACATAAGACCTTTTTGGAGAAGCAACCTTCCTTATGGGAACCCGTCCCCTTTCAGTTAAGTGTCCTTCCTTATGGGAGCCCATCCCTTTTTTGATTAAGTGGTCTTCCTTACGGGATCCCATCCCTTTTTAGATTAATTTACCTTCCTTACGGGATCTTGTCCCCTTTCGGATTAAGTGACATTTCTTGTGGGAGCCCGTCCCCTTTCAGATTAAGTGACCTTCCTTACAGGAGGTCATCCCCTTTTGGATTAAGTGACCTTCCTTACGGGAGCCCTTCTCCTTTTGGATAAATTGGCCTTCCTAATAGGAGCCTGTCCTTTTCGGATTAAGCATTTCATAGTACTAGCTCATCAAACCATTACATCTCAATCATCAAGAAACAACTCCTTATTTTCCCAAGAATACAACAAACATAAGAACCCAACAATCTACTTGCAACAACATAGGTACTTTCTTATGAAACAACCCATATAAACATTTCTATCATCATCATAAAGTCATTCAACCCATAAGACATGCATTGGACCTTCAAATCCACAAAAAGTCATAACCGGATATTTTATCAAACACCTAGCGGGTGTGTAATGCTAGTGTAAAACCTTGCTATTCAAGGTGAAATCATTCTAGAAATTTTAATATAAAACCTTCAAATAGATACTAGGTAACACCCTCAAGCAACACATATCAAAACCCTTCATCAAACCTCATAATAGATCTTAGTTTCATAGCCCAAAACATAGCAAAACAGTCACAATTTCATAAACCCAACATAGTATGCAGTGATTCTTATAATTGATGAGACCCATGAATAAATCAACTTTAAATCATGCAATTTTTGTGTAAGGAGAGCTTGAGTATCAAGGGTAAAAGGGACCCATGAAAGAGATCCACATGCCTTAGCTTTGGAGATGAACTTGAAGAAGATTAGAGATGAAGACTTGAAGCTTGAGTGTAATCTTTAAGATCAGGAAAGGGTTTTGAGCCTTGAATTTGGGAGAAAACACATGGCTAAGTGTTTGAATGAATATTGAGAAATGTTTAGAATGATATGAGGGCGAAAAATGGCTAAGTAGAGGTATTTTCACATATGGGAACACTTAGGCCCAAGACTTAAAAGTCTTGTACCGAAATTAAAAATCTAGGAAAAATAAACACACTGGCGCGTCGTGCTAGTGATGTAAAAATAGTTATGGAAATCACATTTATGATATTTGAATTTTGATACGGTTGCTCTAAAATTGGGGTCAGACCCTTCTCCCACAAAATTTGACCCCATGAACAAGAATATGAAGTCGGATTTTCGATATCACGCACAGATTTTGAGATATATAGAAATTAGAAATTCGAGCACTTTCGAGGCACATTTTCAGGTACTTTTTGGGTCATTTCATATGAGGATAGGTACAATCCTCCATTTACATAATTAAGCAAGGAGTGATTTATTGAGTGCAAGCATGTATGGGTCATGGCTACTCTATGGTTTTCATGTGACATTTTCATACAGGTTAACATTATATTTCTCTTATGTTGCATGCCCGCATACTTTTTACCAACATGCTCTAACCATGTGGGGACAAGAGACTATCATCCACCACATCACGCCTAGATTGGATATGTGAGGTTGGGCTTGTGGTGAGTCTTTTATTCCAAGGAAAAGACCCACCTTCTATCTACCTACTTTATGTTGTGGCCTTCTTATGTCTTTTATTTTGAGGGTAGGCCAGGGACACGTCTTGGCTCCTGTCCTATCTACCACTTAGAGGCATTGGTGAACATCATGTAAACTCTATATATGAGCTTGTTATATTTGATGGTTTAGAGACTATGCTTATGTTTCATGTTATGATGTCGTGATGATAGAACTCCTAAGTCCCCACTTCCCCATAGCTTGAGTCATAATTATACTTTCCTTAGTTATTACTTGCTCTGTGATTTATGCAAATCCCTTTCCCTCATCTATCACCATAGCATCAGTACAAAGTCCTTCCCTTAGAAATTATTTTCTTGATGCTTATTTATACTCTCGCAACAAAGGATGTGCAAACGATATTCTAAGAGGCTTGTTTGGGTTGCCTTCAGGTTTTCCATTCACCGTGTCACATCTAGGACCTAGACTCAAGGCATGACAAGATAGTATCAGAGAACTAGATTTATACATATTCCTCAGAGTCCAACGTGTCACGTCAAGTAGAGTCTTATTTATGGGTGTGAAGTGCACCATATCTATGGGTAAGAGGCTACAATGCATTTTTGGAATTATTTCACTTCTTCGTCATTCATATCATGTCATAGAGCACGTCCTAAGACTTTCTATCTCTATGTTTTCTCACTGAATAGGGAGAGTTATTTTGGGCCCATAATTCAATCTAGGAAAGGAAAATGTTATTGTTGATCATATGGATGAGTGTTAGAAAGGAGTTGGTGAAGGAGGTGCACTGTTTGGCAAGATTGGGGGTAAGGTTGAGTGAATCTAATGATAAAGAAATCCATGTACAGTGTGGGGCTGAATATTTTGTGGTATTTGATTAGAGAGATGACTTTGGTTAGTCTAATTTTGATACTAGATATCATGGAGAAGGTGAAGTTAGTTTGGGTGTTAGAAGGGAAGACCATGAACTTTATATCAATGATAGTCCATGATTGTACTTTAAGAAGGTACTGGGATTGAGAAAAAAACTTGACTTATGGAGAGGTTCCAGTTGAAATTTTGGATACAAATGGAAAGGCTTCGTAACAAGGATATTGCTTTGGTTTAAGGCATCGGAGGGACCAATATGATGAAAGTGCTACATGGGAAGTGGAATCAAGTATGATGCGACAATACCCTATACTTTATAATCCATTTAACCCTAAGGTTATAGTTTCTTCTCCGCCTAAGGGTTTGAATTCTTTCATTTCCATGTTCTCATGCCATAACATGCATGCATGCTCATGAACTAGTTTTAAATGATGTTTTAATAGAGTTTTAAATGATTTCATGTCTTCGATGTTAAAAATTGCATTATGAACTTTTGTTGGCAATTCATGTTTCATTTGATATATATAAGCTTGACCATTTCTCAGTTGAGGACGATTGACCCTTAGCGGAGGAGAATGTAATACCCCCTAAGTGGTAAGATCAGATCAAGGTTATATTTCCAGAAGAAATTTTTGCAAGTATCTGAACTTCGTAAGGATGAAACAAGGTTGGACATGATTTTTTCAAGAATTTTTCCCAAGTGTACCTTCTAAGGAGCCCTTCATGAGGAGTGGAAGGCAACACTGGCCATGAAAGGGCTCGTGGAGGCTGCCTTAGAACAAAATGGGAGCTGTCCAGTGAAGGGTCCACACCAGAGATGTGCTGCACTTTATGGCTCGTGAAGTGCTTTCGTGATGATGCCAGGTGAGATTTCAAGTTCCATTTAAAAGAGGCCAGTACTTTAATATCCCAAATAAGTTCTAAGCTCTTCATATCACTCCATGCACTCCATAATACTTAGCCTCTCATTCACTCACTCAAATGCTTTCTAAATCCTCTTTTCAAGCTCTAATTGGGTGATCTCCAGAGAACCCTCAAGATCAACATAGATTCACCTTCAAGCCTTCAATAGAAGCTTATGTATATGGTTTATGATCATTATAGAACTCTTACATCAAGCCAAGTCCAAAAGAATTTCATTGCCTAAGTTGTTCGCCTGACCGACATAAGGGTCAATTTCAAATGGTCATATATATTAGAAGCATATAACATCATGACCTGATTATGAATTAACTTTAGAATTGAAGATATTTGAATTAACTTTCCAACTCATTTAGTTTCACCTGATTATGATTTCGGAGCAAGAAGTTATGCCCATTTACGTAAAATCTTTCAGTGTAAAGTCCAGGGGCTTTCATGAACCTTTAAAAGCTTCACAACTAGTATAACCACCTATGGTATTTTCCGGATAAAATTTTTAAGGTTCATTTTATTGAGGTATTTTTGATAATTTAGCCCATCCCCAAGGCATTTTTAAGAAATTTATGCCCCTTTTACACTCCTAAACATATCCTATACTAATTCTAACCCCTAATTCAAGCTTTGCTCTTGTTTATTTCATTACTCCTAAGAATTTCTCTCCAAGTCTTGTCTTCAAGATTACAAGCTAGGATTCAATTGGGGTGTCAGTTTCAAGCTAAATCTTATCAAACTCACCTTCATAAGTAAAGTATGTGGGATTAATTAATAATTCCCTTCCAATCATGAAGACCCAAAAATCTATTTCTTCAGTTTTATGATTTTCAAATGAGTCTCTTAAATTAGTTTCAATTTATTGAAATTGAGCTATAGGATGAACTTATTTATTGATTTCATGATGATTTAAGTCTTATTATGATGATTTCCATGGATTTTATGAGAATTGAAAATGCATGTCTCTTTCTCTGATGAATTAATGCATGGGTAAATTCAGGTAAGATTCGATCATTGATTTCTTCATGGATTACGAATGTTTTCATCTTATTAACACGTTTTAAGTATGAATTTCATGTGCCCATGCTTTACTGTCATGACCCAAATGAAGCACAACTTAAGAAAGATAAATAAAGTGAAAACAAACTCAAAAAATGTAAAAAAAAGATCTCCTTAAACCTAGAGTCATGAGTACAAGAGCATCTAAAACAGTATTAAAAGGTAGATACAACTATCTCAAAAGCAAATACAATACTATCTCATAATATCTGATGCATAGTCTGAGAGATTAAAAATAAAAAGAGGACCCAAAGATCCATGACGACTCGAAGTTTGATCCTCATCACTGAGATCTGGATGGTATCGATAATACTCGGATGGAATGATCAACTGCCCTATCTTGAATCCTATGCATGATCTGCAAGGAGGAAACAATATAGGGGTGAGTAGATCGAAATGTACCTAGTAGGTCTAATCGATTGGGTAAGAAAAATTGAACAAGTATGTAATAACAAAAAATTCTATCACCTACATCAAATTGATTAGTACATAATATAATAAAATCATGAATAATGACAATTTAGATGGTAAACCAATCAAATTGTGTAATGCAATGCTATGCATGAATACATGGTGTCGCAGGCCATGAATAAGGTGAAATCACGATCATTGCTAGGCTGATGTACACATCTATCAAGCTGAAGCTATAAGATAGAATCCGGGGACATCACAAGCCAAGTCTTAAATATATAATAAGGAATCAAAGGCCATAATCAGAAATATATCGAGTCATCGCGGGCTATAGCCACTGAGTCATTGTGGGCCATAGCCACTATCTCAGCATGGATCATAATGTCTCAAGTGATGCAAATATAATGAGAAATATGCATAACAATGCATCTAATCATGTATCAAATGTGTGCATACCCAATGCAATTAGTCATGTATAACGCGTGTGCATACCAATGCAACCCAATCAGAAAGGAGATTCATACATACCAATGCAACAGTTATATGTAAATGTGTGCATATCAATGCAACCCAATCAAAAAAGAGATCTGTGCATACCATTGCACCCAGTCCAGTATAAGATATGTCCCTAATAATGTTACTAGTCAGGTAAGAAATATGTGCATACCAATGCAACTAATTAGATAAGATACATGTGCGTACCAATACATCTAACCCCTGTAAGATAAAATATGTACAATAGCTATTACACTAAATGAACTATAGTAGGTATATCAACTAGTACCACAAGGCAAACATTATCCCATCTCATCACTAACTCCCTAATAACTAGATGTCATTGAAACAAGCTCTATAAGTACCCGGAATGGGTTCATAACTCTTAAACTTATCAAACTCATCATCAAATAGTCAAAATATTAACTAAGAACTATATCAAGTCTCATATAATCAAAATGATATCCCAATTATCATAAATCACATGATTTCATCTCAATTAATCAATAGAATTGACATTTACCCATATTCGACATAACCAACAATTTATTCCTATCAAATTTAATCATATGATGTTATTGACTCATAATTCATCAACATCTCAAAATTATCACATAAGCATGCTTAACATCTCAAATCCAGTCCCAAAAAGGTTAGCTAAACCTACCTTGATGTCGAAACTGCACTCGGACAAGCTTGCAATCAACTCAAGCCTCCAAATGATCCTTGAACCAATCAACCACTATCAAGATAGATATTGCACATCAAGAGGTATTTTTTTATACCCTTATTGGCACAAAGTAGGCTTAGGAGCAAAATGCTAAAAATTATGGCTAAAATTTGAAGCTCCTAAATCTGAAAATTGATTTCAAAATCAAGTTCGACACGAAAAATGGAGTTCGTGGGTGAAAATCTCACTAAAATCGAGTTCAAATAGATAGAAAAAGCATCATTTAAATTTTCAAGATCATAGACCAAAAAATCCTAATTTTAGACATTCAAAATCATGAAATTCAAGCCAAAAGCAAAACAAAAGTCATGAAAATTAATCAAAATGATGTTACAAACACTTACCCTAGAGATTTCTCCCAAAATCTCTTCAAATATCGGCTCTCAAAGCTTGAAATATTAAAAATGAAGTAAAAATGGTGATGTTATGTTTTTAAAACTTATTGAATCAAAATGTACTCCACTGAAGATGGATAATTATCCGTGATTGCGAAGCAGAAAAGGTTCTATACTTCTGTGAAGACGGAAGTTTATCGGTGAAGGTAGAGAAGAAAATAGGACTGCACCAGATACCTCACACCAGAAATTGCCAAATTTCAAAATGAACCCCCAGAACTCATCCGAACTCAGAATTTACAAATTAAATATGTATCCACACTGGAACCAACGATCCGGACACAACAAAATAATCAAAATATGATTCTGAGGTCTCTAAGAGACATTTACCAATGTAAGTCACATAAACTAGTTTAAAACTCAAAATACCAAAACTGTCTCGGCAACTCCAAAAATTATGACAAGACCATTTCTAGCTTTAACTTCATCATTAGGAACTACTGCAACTGTAGAAATTTCAATCTGAGCTTTCAAACTCTGAATATTCAAAATGACTAAAATCACAACTTTGGGCCTAAGAACCTCATTTTAACTCCAAATTCAGCTCTATAGCTTCTTATAGTTCAGTTTTAACATTCTGGAGGTAATGGAATTAACGGATCCCTGATTTGACCTCCAAAACTCTAAGTGACACAAAAATTTATTTTTCAACAACTTAAGATTTCAAAAAGATGTAAACTCAATTTTCAATTTTTAAAACTCAGGATTTCAATTCTAACCATTCAAATAGTTCAAAGTAGGCTCAAAGAAACTTATGAAAGGGTAAAATAGTAATTTTCATAGATAAGATAAAAAGTAACCAACCAAGTCATTATATTTACTCTCCCTTCTGTTCCTATGCCATGATCATGCATGAACTAGGCTTATCCATAAGAAATTGGCTATGAACGTGAATATGCTTAAAATATAGGTGTGTATTGAGTGTGGGTTGATGATTAAGAGATTGGATTAGTCTTGAATTGATATATATGAATATGAATTTAGCATGAATCTATAACCATGAGCATGATATGAGTTTGACTACCATTATGACATGATTTGAGGGTTATATGAACTTGACTTCTATATGAACATGAATTACGTGTGTGTGAGCGTGACATAACTTCTAGCATGAGTATACAATCACATGTATGTATGAGATAAATGTTTGTGTACAAGGACGGGCATAACTCTTCCTTTACGTAATGCATAGATGAGGATAGGTACAACCTTCCCTATGTACATGTATATATGAGCTAAGTGTGTATTGATGATGATGGGCACAACCCTCCTTTTACACAATCCATTGATGAGGATAGGTACAACCATCCCTATGCATATATATCTGAATAAGCTAAGTGTGTACTGATGATGATGGGCACAACCCTTCCTTTACACAATGCATAAATTAGGATAGATACAACCTTCCCTATGCACTTGTATGTTTTCATAATGTATTGATGAAGACAGGTACAACCTTCCCAATACACAGTCATGTCATGAGCTACATGTGTATTGATGAGGATGGGTTCAACCCTACCTTACATAATTAAGCAAAGAGTGATTAATTGAGTACAAGCATGTATGGATTATAGCTACTCTATGATATTCATGTGACATTTTTGTGGAGGTTAATATTATGTTTCTCTTATGTTGCATGCCTACATACTTACTATATTTAAATATGCTAACACATGTTTTGGTTCCTGCATGATCTAATCATATAGAGACTGGAGAGCATCCTCGTCATCTCTTCATGACTAGATTGATTTGTGAGATTATACCTGTGGTGAGTCCTTTATTCCAAGGACAAGACCTATCTTCTATCTATCTACATTATGTTATGGCCTTCTTATGTCTTTTATTGTAAGGGTGATTCTGGGATAGTTCTTGGCCCCTATCCTATCTACCACTTAGAGGCATTGTTAGATATTATGTAAACTCTATGTATGAGGTTGGTATGTTTGATGTTGTGGATATGCTTATGTTTCATGTTATGATGTTGTGATGGAAGTCATAAGTCCCTACTTCCCTATAGTTTGAGTTACACATACCCTTCCCATATTTATTACTTGCTATGAGACTCATGCAAATCCATTTATCTGATCTATTAACATAGCGTGAGTCCAACATCTCAATTTCCTTAGAAATTATTTGCTCAGTTCTTATTTATGGTTTTGTAATAAATGATCTGAAAATGATATTCTAAGAGGCATGTTTTGATTACCTTCATGTTTTCCATTCGTTGTGTCATGTATAGGCCCTAGACTTAAGGCGTGACAAAGTCCACTTATTTTTCTCTAGGAGGCTCCGTTGGGAATTGTTTCTGAACACATTGTTCGATTCGCAATGTCAAAATTCATGTGGTAACACTGATTGTTTGCGTAGAATGGACATCATGGCAAGGTTTTTAAGTGTAGCTAGTGTAAGTACAGCTGAAGTAAGCCCACTTGCAGGGAAGCCAGGGCCGCTAGTGCCCTGTGTTCACATGGCCAAGGGTTGCGTTCACAGAGACCTGGTGTATCATAGACGAGCATTTGCACTATCCTTGCCTATGTTCATGCCTAATGCTCACATTCACGCCTTGCGCCCACATATGCGCAGGCCAGTGCCTAGGTAATGACTAGCCTTTAAAAGGTATGGTCACTGAACGGCATTAGTCAAAACTTCCAAAAAATGAAAAGTTTGATATATAATTCCAATTTTGGTGATTAAAATGGCTACGTTGTATGAACTTTGCGAGAAACGCTATGAGGGTGTTAGATCTTAGTTTTGATATGGATTTTGAGGAAAAATTACTGTTTATCTTGTTGTATTATCGTAAATTATCAAAAAGGTTACATTGTGATATTTTAGTCATTTCCCATAAAAATTAAGTGAAATTTTGGTCTAAATTATACTACTATTCGAGATACATGCTGTGGTATATTTGACTTCTTTTGATTTGACTTTATTTGTAAGTAATTTGATCAGGAAACAACTGTAAGAAATGTTTTTCGATAAAAAATGTCATGTGATTTTTGAGCTATTTCTCCTTGTGCTGAGACTCATTTTGAGCTTAATTTTTGGCTATAGACTTACAGTGATGTAGATATAATTTTACAAGGGTTGGTTTGGTATATTGGATTTGGGCCCCATTTATCCCTCTTTTAGTCACACTTGACTTATTTTTCCCTATTTCTTAAGATATCATAGCCAGAGCAATCATATTTACATTGTGATTTATATTTTCATAGTTGAGCGGCATTTCGAGGTGGTTAAGAGAGGAAAAACCTCATATGGATTTATCTGAAGTATGTAGACTTGCCTTCTATTTATGTTGGGCTTTATCTTTCCTCTATACTGAGCTGAATATGTGGTATGTGGTTATGTATAGTTGGGATTTCCAGAGTACATGCTATATATGGTGATGTGGGCTGGTAATTACTGTAGTGAGTACAGTACTATCTATAACTTCTATACTATCTAGGTTATTGCATGATTAATGAGTACTTTTTGTTGTCAAAAGTTCTGATTATGAT